>JAARMF010001288.1:10129-21530 GCA_022844705.1 Toxascaris leonina | reverse complement strand
TATATATATATATATATATATATATATATATATGAACTTCAGGAAAAGCCAGCTGACCTTTATATTTCCTTTGGTGAATAAATAACCCTTTGTTATATATTCGTAATCCATCCTGAAAGCGCAAGCTATTCAGAAAATACACCTCAGTTAAAAAGAGTTCGATACAATGCAACAAAACGTTCTCTGCAAGTATGACTAGTGCCACCGAGGCGGCGTATTGCTTGTCACCTGTGTAAATTCTTGAATGCATTATATTGAAGCTGTAGGCCCCACGAGTTCAAGCTGTAAAGGCATATCAGCAATCGCGGCCGTGTAATAAATAAGAAAAGGAAGAGGAATGCACCAATGCAAATATGACACATTTCGTGATGCTTTGCCCACTTCTGTGCGTCCAATGCCGACTGCCTTAATACGATGGAGTGAAACTACATTGAAGACGCTCCGGATGGTATTCTTTACGTTGAAGACCACCTCTCTTAATGAATACTGTATAGAGATGGATTTCACAAAATGTCGGATCAAAACACAAACACATATGATGTATCTGTAATCTCTAAATTGCAGTACTTGGCAAATAGTGCTTTCGAAAGGCCGATGTGTTGAATCAGGATGCCTGCGGATGTCGCACCTCCACCTGGGCGAACCTTACTCAGATCTGAGTGACAGCCTTTTCCTGCCTCATGAGTGAGATCTTTTTGTTTTTTCTCCAAGTTTCATATTGCTCCAACAAAACGTCTCCTCCTCACTCCACTAACTAACTCTGCTCCACTCATTCAGAAATCCGACTGCTTTTTGAATACGACGCAGCACAGTGAACGGTACAATTGGAAAGAAAGAGGAATAACAATGACAAAGAAACTTGAAGCGAGGCAAACAAAGCTGTTCACTTATTAAGTCGATCAACTGGGGATAATATTCTCGAAGATAAACTTAGAAATTAAATGAAATCAACGAAGCATGAGCTAGGACCTGAGGCCGAGAGTTTTCACGAACTCCATCATATCGTGCGAGTAGATCAGCGAATCGATCGATTTCCTTATAATAGTAGGGCATGAAATGTCCGCCTCAGGTGCACTCATATAGCGGAAATGCCATAACAAACTATTCGCATCAGAGCCACCAAATTTACGTCTCAGACGCACCGTAACATCTGGATCCTGTCCAGTTTCTGTGAAATAGTAATCCAGTTGTACGATCTTAGAACAAATAGTAATATATGAGTGCTTACGCTCAAACAAAAGCAAATCACAGTCTCTCCGCTAGATGTTTCTGCTTTCTGGCCCCACATCTCTCCTTCTGCTTTCCTCATCCTTCCAATCCTCTCCTGCATCGCATTTTCCCCTCTTGCTAGAGAAAGTTGAGAAGATACTCGTTGTCGGACTATCGAAAAACTCAGATCGACTTCGCAGTGTACCTACTTCTCGGTTATAGGCAATCGACTATAAATGCACTGTCTAGAGAACAGTGATCAGCAAATGCCCCAAACTTTACAAGAAGCCTACTGAGGCTGAACGTCATTTCATGCTCGCTGAACTCAATCTGTCCAGGATCGCACAGCCCACGCAATCGATCGATCAACTGATATTCGTACTCCTTCAGCACACTGCCGTACAATATACATTCCTAAACAGGAAATTCCCTTTTCAAACATACAAACAAATAAAAGAAAAAACGATTGGAAATGCGCAATAGTGAATGTTGATCTTTGCATTTCAGCGCTTGGCAGATCGATCGCTTGAATGAACAATAAGAACATCAACGTGCTCAGCAGTGAATAATTCGTCAAAAATGCAATTTATATGTTCAGCTCTTCTGATGTCGTTTTACAGAAGACTCTCTAATAATTGGGATAACTTGCCTGGCACTGATAGCTGGACAACGACGTGCTTGGAGAAGCAGTTAGTGGAATATTTGCAAGCATCTCTCGGGATGAGAGTGGATCCATCCTCGTAGACACAGCCGATGAATGCAATGTAATGCACCACCTCTGCAAGTAAAGTGAAGTTTTCCTATAAACAATAATGTCGGTGCAGAAAGACAGCACCTCGCCCTCGATGGCGGTCCGGAAGAGTTCTCAGATTGCGAGACGAAGGTGCCTTCCCCTTCTCTTCAATTTCGTTCAGAAAAGATTGTGCCGTCTTCCTCTCCTCTCCTCCCTCTAATTGGCAAGCCGCGAGATCACTCGTTTTGATCGTAGCTTAGTGGCAAAACTGCAGCAAATGGGCAAGCTTCAGATGGAATGAAAGGTCCTCAAAGACACAAGAATGGTGCTTTTGCAAAATTTTTTTCCAAAATTATATTAACTTCCAGCTTTTCTTAGTGCTTGTTTACCATTAGATTGCTGCTTACTCCCATAAAGCTTCATAATTTGAGTCTGGCATTGTCTTGGCTTAATTGCGCTGAAGTTGCAGGGGACATGGATGCGTCCTGACTTGCAATCATTGCAGGCCGCAATTATGACCGAGCAAGATGTTTCGCACTTCCATTCTCAGCAAAGAAAGTGTCGAAGTGCGACCGGACTCTCACTACCACGTGCGAGAGGAAAGGTGAAAAGAAATGGAAGGATTGGAAGATGAGAGGGAGCGGGGAGGGGGTTGCCACAACAATACGTAGCTGCGTCGCACCACCAAGCCCATCAGATAGCACAATCTATTCTCAGATACCTTTCACAACACACGGCGTCTAGAAGGACAGTTCACGGCGTCTGCCTCAAGCATGTGCTGAAGAAAGCCGCTAAACGGAAATTGGGGGAATTAGTGGAAGATAAGGGTACATGACAGTGATGGAGACTTTAAAAGCCGTTGGAGCGGAAATATTTAGCTGTTGGGAGAAAGCTATTCGCGGAAATTTTCTGAGTGGGGAAGTTTATTAGGTGCACAGAAAAACGAAAACGATCAGTCATGAGGGTATATGACGGCAGTGTGGAATCAAGTGACATCGCTTATATACCTTCGTTATGACATCAACAATAATGGTATCACGTTAGCACATCGTCTTTACACACATGAAAGCACTCACTCAATGAATAATACATCAGAAAGACAGCAAGCCGATTCATTAGCACCGATCATTCAACTGCTTATTCCTATGCAACAACATTACTCTAAGAGAACAGACCGTGCGTAAACACTGCAAATGATGACAATGGATGTTGAAGAAACGGGGAATGTTCTCCGGTGAGAACGGACAAAGCAAAGTGATAGCTACCAGATGAAAGGTGTCGCCACAACAAGAAGTTGACCCTCTTCGACCCTCACAACTCGTGCAAACCATCAACCAACCCGTTATTGCCATCGGCAGGTAGGTATAGAAGTGCAACGTACAAAAGTACTTCGAAGTTAGTGTCTGAGAACGACAGTAATGCCTCTGTGATTGGCACAATGCCAAAATTTCAGTGGCAACTTCTGTTATGCAATATGTTCAGATGTTGCAGCTGTAATGTATAGAAAAAATGTGTGAGCTGTGGAGCGAAAGAAACGGTGAGAGGTGTTGGGATTTGGATATGATAAATGTTGGAGAGGGTTGTTGATGTCCAAAGTGACACATCGTCACCGTCAAGATAGACGTGCAGAGGGGGGTGGGTGAGTTGTTCTGCGATAACCCACCGGGAAATGTTCGTTTGGCACCGAATTATTGCCGCTGTGATTATATTACCGCTTAGGTGATTTAGTCGCACTGCTGAATTGTTGTTGTAAACGGTTAAAAGTTCGAAAACACAATCGCACTTCCTTTTCCTCACCCACCAGCGTCACCATTCTGAAAGATGGCAAACCTTTTTGCCATCCCTCCGAAAACTCGTTTTCCTCTTTGGCGTTCTTCGCGCTTGACGTGAGGTTTACGGTTTTTGAAGTTCTGTATTGCGCACTCCCATTGGCTTTTAGTGCTATAAAATCTAATATTTTCTTTGAATTGTATGGACATTAGGGAGTAGAGCGACCATAGTTCCGGTTTCTTCCTCAGCACCTTAGATGAACGTAATTTTATTAAGACGAGGATTAAGGTTACTGTCTTCTTCCGGTTATTGCTTCGATTTAAAAGGTTGCTGGAAGTGACTTTTAAACTTTGTTTTCGGTAACTGCGTTATGAAAACTTCAAGGAGTAACCGGTTGTAACAGATAATGTTTAAAAAGAGTTACTCCTTCCAAATGTCGTTTGTCAGGTGTTGTTTAGTGTTTGCAGTATTGTTTAGTCACATTTTTCTTACCATCTAGCACTAGTTACGTCTCTGTTTGAATGTGAAGCGAAAGGGTCATTTAGCCTCTCAATTCTTGCCAGCCGTAATTGCGAACTGATTGCAAAGGCTGATGTATGGAACATTCGGGCATTTAGAATCTGAAGCTGCTGGTTTTATGAATTTAGAGTCTGAAGGAGCTGGTTTTATGAATTTCTACAGGTGACCTTTGACGACGAGACGACCAGTGACGAACTGACCAACTCATCTAAAGTGACCGATGCGCTGATCAATGAAACTTTGTGGAATCTTCGTTACAAGTAAGTATTTCGCAAAAAGAAACATTTGTTTTGTTCGAAACTTAGAGTACTTTTCCCTCCAGAAGTTTCCTTTGTTATGTCCCTTTCTCGACTGTGCACTGCCCTTTGCTGGCATGGGAACCTTCTGCTTCAACTGAGAATCACCCTGACCTACTCATTTTATGATTGCTTAAGTGCATTTCTGTTTATTAAGTTTCTTCAATTTATTAGTCTTTCTGTCTTTATTCAATTTCCATTGCATTCAATTTACTCACAACTGACAATTCATCTCGAATTCAAATCCATCGACAACCTTCTGATGAAACATTTATAAAATCCATTTCTATTCATTCACGCCTTTCAACGACATGTTGGCAAACGTCAAAGCATGTGTGCATTAACGGCGGCAAACAAAACGTTCGGCAAGCTATAGTAGGCACGACGAGAAATGTCGTACGGGAAGGGAGCAGTAGTGTATAAATCGGAACGATTCAGCCACAGCTTAAAAGCTGAGGGAGTGGGAGGGGGGGGGGGGGTAATAAGCTTTGTAAAATAATGGAAGGGGAGAGGGGAAGGGGAGCAGATTCCATAGGTAAAGGTCGATTTCTGTGGTTTCAGGTCGAAAATTTTTAGCCTGGTAGTGTGATTTGGGCTGGTATAGGCCATGGTGCGTTTTGCGAAAAGCAAGACGGATTTCTGAACATTCTGTAGCAACCCGATATCAGAAATCAAATGAGAGATCCTTAAAAAGTGCACTGTTCCAAAATGGGTCGGCAGTAGGCGATGAAGGCATTTCTATACGTCTATGCTGTGAGGCCCGGAGAATTTCTGACGACATTTCAGCAACAGTGCACCGCAGCAACGCTTAGTGAAGTTCAGAGTCGATTACAACACCAAGGCCACAAAAACCACATCTGTCAGAAGGATCACCACCTCCTAGCACAAGAAAATATTTGTGCCAAAGGTTGTTTTGAAGTATACGACACTTTTGATGGGAAGTATTTAACTGCCTTAATTTCGGCCAAATGGCGAGGAAGTAACGATCAGTTTGTGGAATGTAGAGATCGTAGGCAGAATCATACGAAGGAGCATAGTACTGTTTGGAATATTATGGGAACATCGATAATGTTGTACAAATGATGTACAAATTACGACGCAAGACAGTTCCTCGTGGCACACCACTAGAAATTGGGGCGGTGTAACCATCTCTTGTCGTTGAAAGCCTGTCCACATAAGAATGCGCTGATCCACTTTAAAAGAGAGCTGCCAATGCCACTTTTTTTTTCAACTCCAAGGTCGTCTTTTCATGATAGACTACACCAGAAGCTTTGGCATAATCAACATACCTCATTTCGATCTGATCTGTCAAATCAAAAGAAAATTCGCCTGGGAACGGAATAAGTTGCAACATTGTGGACCGACCACTGCGAACCTGAACTGAGCAGGGTTTGGTAGACTAATTCTCACGGACGATAGCTTTTTTCTGAAATAGTGAGCAGTTTCTTCAGCAAAAGTGAAAAGGACGCATACTTCCAAGAAAGGGAAAGATTTAAGGAGCATAAAAGAATCATACTAAGCGGCGACGAGATTGCTTTTGCAGTGCGTTTTCGACACAGGATGCCAAATTATGTAAGGTAAACCTCCATACTGAGTTTAGGAATTTTCAAAATTGAGCCGGCTCTTGCATCAACAAAATCCACATGCTTATTGCATCGCACAGGGAATCGTCTGCACAGCATTATCACGAAAGCACCTGAGAAATGGTCTGCTAGCATTTTACTTTGCAGCTGGTTACTGGTGACCATGGAGTTATCACGACTGTCTTCAAAGGTGCGTAGGGCATGGAGCATTCTTAGTTTGCCGTTTGCGAAAGCCTGTACTTACAAGGTCTGCCCATTTCGGGGAGGAAATTGACAACAATGGAAATTTACTCACTGGAACGTTCTAAAAGGCATGAGAAATTCGCGGTTTCGGTCACTTCACTTTGATCGGTATTTGAATCCTGAAGGCGACATTTCCGAGAGACATATTCATTGCCAACTATTCGCTTTTCTGTTGCAGCATAATGTTAAACGAAAATTTGAAGCGATCATTTTCGCAGACAAAGGCCTACCATGGAAAAAGGAATTTTGATTGAGAACAAATGATTTCCATTCCCTCAGTCCAGTGCGTGTCTGGCGATTGATTGAAAGCTGTAAAAACATTGGCAAAGAGCTGATATCCCGTCGTTGAGTGGTGCGGTTATTTGACAACAGTGGGGTTTGTGCAGAATCCATCATACGAAGTCGTCGTAATAGTGCCGCTAGCCTATTAAAATGAGTCGCGGTTATGCTGCCTGTCAGTGCGTTCGAAACTGCCTTCTATTTGGATTTCATCAGCGTTATTTCTCAAGAATTTTGCAAGCCGCTGACAAACAACGGTTATACTGGTTGCTGGCCTCAGTAATTCAAGATACTTGAAGAACATCACTGGTTCTTAAGCACTGTATCCTCATGTACGTCTGACGTCGAGCATTGATGGAGCTTGTTTTTGGTAACAACTATCAGTTAGGTTGGTGTTTAGAGTGGTCGTGGAGATGAAGAAACGAGCGGACGAACATCGCGAGCTGTTGCTGGATGACGCGATAGACATTCGGGATGATTCAGAAGTTGGCTCGTCGTCGACATGGTCACAGCCGACCGTTGCCGAGTTCAGTCAGTGGCCCCATATTTTCAACCTCACCAACTGCATTGTTGGTGTCAGTGTTTTGGCGATGCCGTATTGCCTTCAGCAGTGTGGCATCCTATTGGGAACGATTTTGATAGCGCTGTGTTCCCTCCTAACCAAAATCACGTGTCATCTACTATATAAGGCAGCCGTGATAACCAGGCGACGTAGCTATGAAGCGCTTGGCTTGTTTGCATTTGGCAGTGGTGGCAGGCGTGTAATAGAAATGCTAATGTTGTTGTATCTGATGTCTACTATAGTATCGTTTATGGTGGTTATTGGAGATATTGGACCACATGTACTTGCCGATTACCTGCAGCTACAAGCACCAACTCAACGACTGCGCATCCTTGTGATGGTGTTTGTGTTTCTCTTCGTCATTTTACCACTTTCTTTAGTGAAAAATCTCCATAGCCTGTCGGTGATTAGCTCTATAACAGTGTTCTTCTACTTCCTTTTCGTTATCAGAATGCTGCTGGAGTGCATTCCAAGAATCTTTGATGGCAAATGGAGTCTAGACGTTCATTGGTGGCGACAAGAGGGCCTACTCAACAGTATGCCAATCATTTCGATGGCACTATCGTGCCAAACACAAATGTTTTGTGTGGCAGATTGTATAAAGGATCCTGCGACGACCAAAGTCGATACGATCGTTTCCGGTGCAGTCAACATTTGCAGCGCCATCTACGCTGCAGTTGGCCTATTCGGCTATGTAGCGTTTCATGATAAGCAACTTCATGGCGATATACTTCTTTATTTGCATCCCTCTTTGTTGACGCAGTTATTGAAGCTTGCTTTCATGCTATCCATTGCTGTCAGCGTACCACTGATGCTTTTCCCCTGTCGGAGCGCTTGCTACAACCTATTCATACGACCAACTATTGCTGAGTACGCGGTTCCTCGGGTGCCGGCATTGGCGTTTTTAGTGATGACAGTCGTTCTGTTGCTCATCGACCTCTTAGTGGCAGTTTTGGTGCCTAATGTAGAGTTCGTTCTCGGCCTCACTGGTGCTCTCATCGGTTCTTTGGTTACAATAATTATTCCATCAATTCTTTTCATAACAATCTGTCCACCTACCCGATCCAGTGAATCATTGCTGCTATACGCCAAAGTGTCAGTGGTTGTCGGTGCGTTAATGCTAATTGGTAGTACATGGACGGTGCTGCATACAGAGCGGCAGTCGAATGTTGTTGATGTAATTCTTCCAAAACAGTTGATTGATATCGGAGAAGGAGAAAATTCTTTGAAGGCTCCAGAAGATATTCTTAAGGAGAAGGAATCTGTCGGCAAATTGAATGATACTGAGCGATTGTTGGGTGAAAAGTTGGAGGAAAAAGATATCGAGAGAAAGAAAGAGGAGATTGGTGAAGAAGCGAGAAAGATCTTGGCAGAGATGAAAGAGCAGCGCAAGGAACAAGACAAGATGATTAGAGAGCAGCAGCAGATCGTCAAAGAATTGAATGAACACCATAAATTCCATGTGGAAGAGGAGCATAAGAGGACGGCCGAACCTTCACTGACTGTCAATAATTCAGCCTATCAAAGAGCAGAACAAAAATTTGAAAAGAGCAGTAATGCAGAGATGATTGGCAAAAGGGAACCGAAAGAGATCAAGAGGAGAGAGGCGCAAGTGAGCATAAATGAAGTGGACGAGGTGAGGGGAAGAGAGATTATCGGTGAAAGAACACAAGTACCCATTGAAGGAAAAATGCAAGAGGTGGGAACGAGAGAATTTTCTAATGATAGGGCCCAAATGTTAACCGAAAAGGGAAATCACCAAATAGAAAAAGAGGAAGAATGAGCAGGCTCAAAGTAGAGGTGAAAGAAGTCAAAAAAGTCAAAAATGGGGATATACCCGAAGAATATAAAGGTGTAAGTTCCACGGGGAAGGAGCATATCTGAGAGGGAGGGATAACGTCAGGATCCGAGCGCCATTAGTGCGAGACCAGAACAGAGCAACTGCCAATGGGGAAATAAAGGAAAGCAAAACGAAGAATTACGCCAACCAAAAATTATGCAAATGTAACGAAAGTGCGAAAGCCTTCGAAGAAATCTCGAAAGGAAGGCTTTTCGCCAACACTATCCAGTAGCAGATGGGAGGGGGATTGCGGACTTCGCAAGTGCTCATAACGAGGGGTTGACATATCTTTTCATTAACTGTTAGTCTATTTCGCTCTCTTCCTGTACAGGATGGAGATGAAATCAGTGGTGTCGAAAATGTTGTAAGAAAATTTCAGGCGCATATTTGAGGCTAGACAGATGAGATCAGTGGTGGCCAGAACCGACCCCACTGAGCCTGAATCTTTGGGTAGGAAAAAAGAGCCCAATTCGATTTGCAAGGTTTTTTCGGTTTCCGTCCGAACAGAAATATGGAAGGGGATGCAGGTTTGGGTGGATCAGTGAGGTAAACGATGTAAATAGTAAGTATGAAGGGGCTATACGGCGTAAGAGTGATACTGTGAATGCATTTCCGTTGTTCCAGTGGAGGGTTATTGGGGAAATGATCGAAAGTTCCTATCGAAAATCTACCTCTTGTGAAAGCCGTTTGACTCAAGAAGTGTTCCGTTTCCAGTCCGTTGTTGCTGTTGTTGTGTTTATTTATTTCTTTCATCATCGAATCTGATGCACTATTTCGCTTCGTTTTATTAACTTTTTATATGAAGCTGTTATAAATGCGAACACTTTCTGGCATACGTTTTTATTGCTGTGTCAAATTTCTGTCGCCTTAAAATTATTTCATTTGCCCATTTGTCCTAGGCCGTTTATGAATTATTTCGGTGACTTCCAAATCGAAGTGATCTTATGAGAGTGCATTTATTTTTTCGTCATTTTGGGGATCTCCTCGTTCATGATCTGGCTGAGGAAATCGCCTATGCCAAATATATACGTCGCCTTTCCGGTCATTTTTATTTGGCTACGAATAACGGATCATCGAATCTTTGGATTGGCCCTGGAAGTTGAGCATAAATTAGAAGTGAAAGCAAGTATTCAGTATGCGTTTATTGTTGATAAACGGTAGAATGGAATGTCGTCTGCGAACGCAGAGGAGTAGCGAGAGTTTTATTGGAAGGATGAGTCTGTCTACATGCTCTACTTGAAGAATGCGTTACGACTTTATATCAGCGAGTATGTGCTATCAGTTGATGTCGTATTCCTCCGCATTGCTCCTCTTGTGTCGCGAGCATCATCACTTCTGCTTGTTCGTAACGAGTGCACATTGCGGACCACATCAGTAATGATGACTGCCAATCGTATAGATGTATTCCCTTTCATCCACTGTCTTTTCATCGCTGNACCACATCAGTAATGATGACTGCCAATCGTATAGATGTATTCCATTTCATCCACTGTCTTTTCATCGCTCTTCCAAGGCGAATCGGAATTAACCAAGTTGGGTGGCGGAAATATTTGCTGCAAACTCGTTGTTGAGCATTCTCGCAAAATTTTGCGTTTGCACAGCACATCACTATATAGTTTTGTCCGCGCGTGAGGGTATAGTCTGTGCCTACCTGTTGATTAGTTTTGACTCGGGAGCCATTAAAGTTACAGCTGCATGGTTGACCAATCTGTGCCACCTTCGAGCGGATTTCTATATTTGGTAAAGACTAGCTATCATCAAAAGACGTCAAAAAGCTTCTACGTCTTTTGTAACCGCTTGGACTTTCAATTTATCCTCTGGAATCGTAAAAAACGAATGTTCCCTGCAGACCAACCAGTTAAAAAGTTAAAATATGGTTGAACTGCTGCCGATGTTCCGTTATTCACTGGCCGTTCGTGGAACCGGTTTGCCTGTGGAATAGCAAAGGCGCGTGCCGTGCGAGCTTACTTTAAGCAGGAATGGGTCGGAAGCTGCGGATGGTTTGAGATGCAGTTAATCCATCGAAGGTGAGTTTATGGGAACTAGAATACTGTTTCTAACGTATATTCCGACCACAGGTGCTTTTATTCAGTTAAAACAAGTACTTTAATGGAAGATATAAGAAATGCGCGGTAAAAGAAACGAAAGAAATTTCGACAATTTGAAAGTGCCATAATAGAAATGTAAGTTGCCCCTAAGTGTCGACAGCACTTTTCGGATGTTTTGAACCATTTCTCACTTTGATGATGTGATTTTCACGACTGCCTTTTTTCTTAACATCTCGAAAGCCCAACTTGAAAATGTTTGGATTCTCATAGCATTCGAAGGCGCTATAGCGCCTATATATATATATATATATATATATAT
>JAARMF010001287.1:10362-22192 GCA_022844705.1 Toxascaris leonina | reverse complement strand
TATATATATATATATATATATATATATATATATATATTCGATGAATCGCAATTTGAAGCATTGAAGAGAACTGCCGAATTTTAGCTTCTTCTTTTAGCGTCCAATGGAAAAGGTGCTAGCACAACTGGACAGTATAATATCTCGTATTCCAACACCAGTAACACCGACCGATAGTATCGCCGACAAACAACATAGTACTCTTGATCGGTTTGTTCGCTAATATTCCTTCTTTTATTTGATTTTTGTTGGATTTTATTTTATATATACAAGGATGATCCGAACAAACTTTTATCAGTAAACAGTAAAAAAACAATCGTTCACTAGAAATATTTCGCCCAAAAAAAAGAGTTTCATTATATCACTAACTGGAAGAAAGTGCGAAATTCTGGCCATAAAAAGAAAGAAAATCGAAACAATAAAATGAAAGTTGGTATGTTGAAACGATCGATGAAATCCGATAAGAGGTCGATTCGATGCCACCGATTGGTACAGTTCATCACGTTTTTTCATTCAGAAGAAAAAAGTTTCCCATTCAAACAAGTTGTTTTTTTCCTTTCAAGATGCCACTTAAGAAATCACTTTTCCACATTCTTTCTCATATATATATTTCTATTCCATTGCTTTCTTGGAATTTGATCGTCCGCCTATTACTATTAATAACTTTCCCAACGATCTGGGAAACTTTTCAAAAAAATATTTATCTATTTATTCGATATTTTCGATCATTAATTCCATTACTTATGTTATTAAAAGATGTTTAAACGAAGATTACGTGGAATTAATTTATTCGACACACAATCATTACAGTAAGTGTTATTTTTATTATATGAACAATTTTTATTTCGACACAAATTTGTATGGTTTCTTTTTTTTTTGCGGAAAATGAAGGTGATAGAACTCATGTAAGCCACCTATTCGCGCATATTATTAGTGATGGTAGTAAGTATTGGTAGACTCGTAGTAATGATAATAATGATAAGGCGATGATAAGAGTTTTGATTAAGACTGGTTATCCTCTAACTGCGCTATTCAGGAATTGGTTGGGGGATGGTTGGAGGGGAAGATAAAATAAGAAAGCCATTTGTTTCCACTTCATAGAAATTAATTGTTCTATCTCTATTAAATGTTTTCCTTGTTGATATCGGTTATTTTTGTTAAAAAAAACTATACAAAAATATTGAATTATTTCAGTTCTTCCTCTATTTATTTCTTCATTATATATGTCAAAGAAATAATTTTTAATTTAAAAAAGATCCGTAATTCGAACAATATAATGATTTCTAGAAAATATATCAAATTGTTTTATAAAGTATTACTGAAATATTATGTTTAATTGAGCAAATTAATGATCACTAATAATTAATACTGAAATTATAGTGGCCCAACAACGTCGACCGTTGACGATATTCTGGATATATGCCGAGATCAAGCAAAAAGGATTCGTGAAATCTCTGAGGAAAACGCTCGCCTACGAGAAACGGTATGCTCTTGGCGTGATTTTTTTTTTGCCTACACTTATATGATCTTCCAGCATCTCTTTTACCATTTCATATCATTTATCTTATCATGTCATATAATATCATATATCATATCATATCATATCATTTATCTTATCATATCATATCATATATCATATCATATCATATCATATCATGTATCTTATCATGTCATGCCATATCATATCATGTCATGTGTCTTATTACATCGTATCATTTCATTTCATATCATTTCATATCTTACCATACATCATATTGTATCATATCATTACATTATGTCGTACCACGTATTGTACCACTTATCGTGCCATATTGTACCATATGTCATATCAACCATATCACACCATATCATATCAAATCATATGATGCCATATCATACGATATCACATCAATCACATCATATCATATCATATCACATCATATCATGCCATATATCATGTGATATCATATAATGCCACACCATATCATATCACATAACACAATATCATATATCATATCTTATCATATAAGATATCACATGTTAGAATGTCATCTTGTAGGAAGTAATCGAAACTTTAATGGTTTTAGCAGTTCCGGTGTTTCATTATGAATATTCCTTCCTTCCAAATTATACTGGTCAATTTTGTTTTTATCAACGCATGGTTGTATTACTATTTCCTCATAATATAACTTATTTATATGGTCTTTTTTTCTGTGTGCCATTTGGGTTTTTCCAGATATTCCATATTACCTCGAATGGTTAAACGTTTTCAATTATAATAAACCTAGCGAAAAGTCTCTTCTCTTTTACCTAAATGGTTGTCACCTCCGTCAATCCAATATTTCAGGTACTTCAGGTTATTTATCTCTCACCTGTTTGGTGCATTATGTCATGACTAAACGGTATATATAATAAGGCTTTTGAGGGAGCAGCAATGATATTACACTGGAACAGGCATCTTGCCGAAATTTTGGGAAGTCTATTTTCTTTGGCAAGGATCGCCGAGGTTATTTCAGACAAAATGACTCGTAGCTTGCAGAAGATCGCAAGAAATTCTCTATACTAACTTTAGAGTATTTGCTGACGAATTGTGTAAAGAATTGAGGCATTACTCTGTGCAAATATGGAATACTACGTTGGTCTATAGGTGCGGCAATTGCAAGCAGCATTGGAATTTGCACACGAGATGACTGCATCAGTTAGTGCTGAGAGGAAAGCGGCTCGAGGTACGGCAATGGAGATTGAGCGTCAGCTCGAGATCGCACTTAGAGAGAAGAGAGCGCTCGAAGACGGTCTTCATAATGCCCATCTTTACATCAATGAGGCAAAGAAGAAAATGCTTGCAGAAGAGAGGAAAAACGAACAAACGCAAACACAATTGAATGAACTCAAAGAAAGGTTTTTCTCTCTCTTTTTTTCTTTGTTTATTTCCTACTCTCTTTGTTTATTCGTACTTTCTCTTTCGTTTTTTTATTTACTCATTTATTCTTTCTCTCAATATTTATTCATTCATTCGTTTTCTTTGTTTATATAATCGAATTTCCTGATGTGCTATCTCATCCTTCTTTTATATTCGTAAGACATTTCTATTGCAATTCCTTTCGGATAAAGAACTCTGTATTTACGTCAAAATAATTCTCTATGAGCTGAGGGGTACACCAGCTTGATTCAATAAAGGTAAAATGCGCCTAATCGAATGTGCAAGAAAATGCTGGCGAATATGTTGGCGGTCTACTATTGTTTGAAGTCTGATGAATGGCATTCAAAGGTAGACTTGGAGATATGGTGGTATTGGAGTAGAATTTCCCTGAAGGGAGAGGGAGGGGAGCAGAATTGAAGGTCCTGTAATTCAAGGTGTTTTTGAGGGATCGCAAAAATTCCTCCCCTACCCCCTCTAAAGGTCGACTCCAATAGCACACCTATATGATAATAAACTTTAAGCTATATGATAGCAAGCTATAAAACAAACATTTCAAATCATTCATATTGTCTACCTGTCCAAATTTATCTCACGTATACATTGCACCTTTTAGGCCACCTACCTATACGTACCAACAAAATGCTCGAAATATAAGTGAACATTTCAGGTGTGATGCATTACAAAAGGAATATAAACGATCGAACTACATTATGACATGGGTTAGAAATGGCAAAGATAGCGAAAAAAAGAAATATTCACGACAAGAATCGCCGTCATTTCCTCCGAAATATCCTCCTGGTAGTAGAACGAAGGTAAATACGCTCACTCTTAATCTCGTCGACGAGAAACCAATTGCGTATATTTATAGTGTTGAGAATATTATCGACGATTTTTGCCTCATTGTAACAAAATTTGATTTTCTTTAGGAAAGTTTTGATTTGATATATGAGAAATAAAATATTCGACTTAGATTTAATGCAGTCATTTAATTCCAAAATTTTTCTGAGATATGTAAGAGGCATCATATCCGGAACCCCTATCCTCAAATGTCCTGATTTAAACCTCATTTTTGCATTCCCCCCCCCCCCCCCCCAGCTGAATAGGGACGCCATCATTTTTTTTTTGCAAAGTTCTGATCAAATTAGAGAGAGAATTAAATACTAAACACTTTTTCTCAATAGAATTTGAGGAATTTTCATTGAAGAGAGGGGGGGGNGGGGGGGGGGGGGGAGGAGAGATAAGATATTCCTCGAGGTAATGCTTTCTATATCAAATCATTCTTGCACATTTTTTCAGGAACAAATCGATGAGATGCAACTCGATTTTAATCGAAAGCTAGCCGAAAAGAATAAAGAAATCAACGAGGTGATAATAATCTTACCTTATTTTACGCTTATTTAAACATTTGCTTTCATACTCTTCAATCATAGCTTTACAGAAGAGCATTTGTATATGCGTCTTTTATTTTATTCATTTAGAACTCAAGAAAAAGAAGTTCATTATTACAAAATTTGTTGGTGATATACTGATAAGGAAGAAAGGAGTGATATGATATCACTGAAATTTTCCGGCACCACTACCAGCATTTAAAAAAGTTTATCAATAGCCGTATATAAATGAATTTTCGCACTCATTTCCAAGACTTGTTATATAGGAAAATGATTAAATACGGACAAAAAGTTCCACCTGAAACGTCCACACTCTTATTACCATGTCATTCACCTTTCATATAGTCGAGTAAAATAACAATAGCCCAATCTCATATTTATGTGATAATTTTGAAAGTTTCGAAAGTAATTCTTTCAGTTAGTGGACAAATCGAGACGACAGACGGATATTATTTTACAACAGGGTGCCGAAATCTCCTCATTGCAGGAGAGGATTGAGCAGCTCGAAGCGAACAGTAGGCCACCATTTGTCGAGGTTTCTATTCATTTCGTTTATCGACTATTTGGTGGAGTACTCCTGATTTATAATAACCATAGTGGTTGAGTATCTATCAACAGATGATATATTATGGATAGAAATAAGTGACGCTATTTCTTAAATTTTAAGTGCGAATATAATTATAATTATGGACATAAATAAATAAACAAATAAATAAATAAACGTACAAATAAATGAATAAACAAATAAATAGATAAACAAGTAAATAAATAAGTGAACAAATGAGTAAATAAACAAATGAAGAAATGAATAAGTGTATAATGAATGTTTTGTAATATTGGTGTTTTTTTTTAAAGATGTCGTTGTTTTTTTATTTTTCAGATNNNTCAGATGCATCCTGTACGAAGCTTTTTCCGACGTAGTTTTATGGTACATCGCAAAAAGCTGCAAATCCAGAAGGATTTTGGCAAGGAACCATTCGTTTAATCGAACGTTTTGCTTCATTTCTATTAATATTTTATATAGCCGTATTTTGATTTATATATAAGTTTTACAGTTGTGTCCACTATTCCATTCGACGATTGATGCTGCCTTAATAATTATCGATGCTATTTTTTTTTTTGGAAATTCTACTTATAGCTGTTATTGTAATCCAACTAAATCAGTTGGAGCTATAAGCATTTTTCATTGGAATTGGCGAATTCACTTAGGCGAAATATACGAAATATAGCTGCTACCCGTCGAAGTTAGAGCATATGAGGCATTGAACTAGAGATATTATGCTGGCCGATAGAACATCCTAACCGTTGAGCTATATGGTAAATCACGTGAATGCTAAATATAGTCAACATAGTAGCAAACCTCTAAGATGAAGAGGAATGTGCTGAATATATTAATGCAAATATACTATCCATTCTCTTAAAGAGCCGCCGCGACCTTACGTTTGATATCGAACCCTTTTTCGAATTATTGATTGATTACCTTCGATCACTAATAACTCAAATAGATGAACCCTGTTTCGAATTATTGATTGATCATATCTAATTACTAATAACTCAAACAATTAAAAGCTCATTTTCAACGGGTTTCGCTGTGCACTTTGTGTTTTATTATCTATCAGACTTGTTGTAATGCAGAAAAAATTTCTGATGTAACAAGTATTTCGATATCACTATTATTGTATTTGTATATGAGTATCGTATTTTTGTCTATTTAATATCGAATAAAAAATAAACCTTTTATATTGTTCATTCTTAGTAAGGGAGACATCTTTCTTACAACATTTCCCGCGGAAATTTCGNTTATATTGTTCATTCTTAGTAAGGGAAACATCTTTCTTAAACATTTCCCGCGGAAATTTCCCACATAAATGGGTAAATTTTTGAGATTGATGAGTCGCTGACGCATAGCTATTGTGACTTATCTAGATGTCGTTGATTTCGGTATTTTACCTTACTTTCTATGCAAAGCTGTTATTATGAAATGCTCGAATCATGTCGAAAGTGCGAAATTGGTCACTTCGACAAAATAATTGATTAATATGCAAAAATAGCGAAAAGTTTGCATTTGTCACCCTTGAAAGTGTTATCTGTGCTTGTCTTTGCGCAAAATGCACCACGTTAACACACGGAAGTAATTACTGAATGATGGAGTATCAATAATCTCGCTGTATTAATTTAGATATTCATAAGGTGACAACGGAAAAGGAAGTGATTTCACTTGAAAGTTTTTTTCGCAAAGGGAAGTGTCGTTAGAAAGACGAGACAGGTAAGCGAACGGTGAACTCGATATGCTTGTTAGGAAATATGCCGACTTATTACCTAACGAATCGATCAGCTAGCGATCGCTTGACCACCATCATTCCCTTGCTCATTCCTGAATTCCATTGTATCTAAGGCGACAGATGAATGCGTCGCTCGGTTTCATACCAAAGACAAGAACCACCATTAGCCACGGATCATTACTGGATGCTCTCTCAAGCAAATTCGCTTGAGAGGGTATTTTAGGACAACATACTGGTTAGTAAGTATGCGAAAAACTATTCAATAATGTTCCCTAATTAATATTTGTATTCGCAGTAATTGTCAAGCTAAAATTTGATTTAAACTTTATAGATGAATAAAATTCCAATGTTATATTAAATTAATAAGTTTTTTCCCTCGCAATGCATATGGCAATTACCACGTTCTATGGATTCGATCAATCAAAATGCATTTTACGCCGATCACATCTTTATTTTTCAACTCGTCGAACTTGCTTAAACACTATTTTTGAATTTAGCTTACTAAGTACAGTAGAAAGATCTGAATTGGGAGGATTTTGTCGAAATATAATCGGAATTTTTTTTGATTCAAAGTTAGCTTAAATTATTTATTCACAATAAGGCAAAATTTTAAAAACAGTAATTATTTATATTTAATTCTTTTATAGAATAAACGTTAATGTTTTTGAATAATGTTCATCTATATAGATGTAAAATCTCGAATATTTCAGTGATGATCAAATAACGTTTGTCGTAGAAATTATGGAGGAGAAATGATAGTTCCATATGCAATATTGAATTGAAAGCAACAAATGCATCTAATAAAAAAAATCAGCAAACAAAGAAAAATTGCAAGGTTATGAATGCTCAGGTTTTAGTTTAAAACTATAGTACCACGATGGTATATGGGTATTAACCGAATGGTAAAATATGGTAAAATATCCACCACCTAGATGGAATATTTTCTTCAACACCACATAATCGATAGTGTTCATTTTACATCGTGTTTGGTTAGGAAAACTTTAGAGATGCTTTAATTGTTTCACGGAAACTTTTTTTTCGACCGTTGTTCTTAGAACTAATACAGTGAAGCGGCTTGAATTGGCCATTTAGCAACCTCATGATTTAAAATGGCCATTCAGTGGCTTTTTTGGCCAAAATGGCCACTTGTCAGCTTTGTTAGCGAAAAAGTCACTTATCGGTGTTGTTAAATTAAGTGGCCATTTGTCAGCATCATTGCAATATTTATGTCAAATGCTCGCTTTTTCATTCTGACCTGAAGATCGGCTGCATATTTGCTTTCATATTTTTTAATCTCACGGCTTATATTCTTTGCTTATATTTTATACAGTTGTATCATTTATCACCTGTATTTTTGAATCGCTTATCAATAGTATATTATATATCGCTTATCAGTTGCGTGTCATAATACATCATGTACCGCTTATCAGTCGTATGTCATGCAGCGCTCATAAGTTGCATATCATACATCGCTTATCATCTGCATATAGCATATCGCTTATCGGTTGTATATCATACATTTCTTATCTGTTGTATATCATCTACGAGTTAAACAATGAAACTCGATATCGAATTCATAAATCCACACAAACAGCAAATCAACTTACATCTTTAATTTAAATCGGCTGAGATCATTTATTATGAATAGCGAGCAAGTATATTGACTTCCATCAAGAATTAATTTCGTTCAATGAATCGAAAATCGGAAATATTATCTCACTTATTATTCAAAAATTATTGCAAATATCAATATAGAATAATTCAATGATTCAATTTTTACAAATATTTTATTGAAAAAAAAAGAAATTATTAAAACGCAAATTTTTATTTCACTCAAATTTTCTTATTTATTATTCATCTACGATCGTTGTCGAAATTGAAATCTCAACTAATAAAGTAGGTGATTATTGAGATGAAAAACAATAAAAATACAACTTATATGCGCAATTAATTTACTTCTCAACGTGATGATTATTGACTCAAAATGAATTGAGAAAGAAGCCGATTTTCTTCATCAATGAAATAGCTTGAACGCGATTATATAGAATCATTTTCTAAATATTTAATTACAATGAACACGACTAGATAGATATTCAATTGTGAACGATTTGATCATATGTTCCATTTTTTTTTTCGTTTTTTTTTTCTTAAACAACCTATCGAATTGTTTATTTTCAATCTTTATTGCATTAGAATGATACACGATACAGTGAAAGGATATCAGAAGGTTCTCTAGCTGTCCAGGAGTTCGGAATATTCCAAATCCTCTCAATCCTACCTCCCCTCCCCCCCCCCCCCCCCCCCCCCCACTCTTCTCCTTCCGCTTCTTGCATCACTCCCTCTCCCCTTTTCCAATATCAATAAGAAATTTTCGAAATTAAAGTATACACTTTCATTCTCTCTCTGTGTGCGTCTTGCTTAGTGTTAATTCGAGATCATTGTGGATAAGGATGAGGTATCGAAAGCAATGGGACTCTATGTCACCTGCAGTTTTACAAATCTTTTTACGACCAGAAAGTCAATGCAATCAACAATACACCTTCAGTACTCGAAAATATTCCTCTTTGCATAATATCATTCATTGCAGGATAGTTTACAACTTGAACGATTCTCATATTAGGCATACAACGATACAAAGATACAACGAAAATTGTAATTTCATCGATTCCATTATCGATGCAGCTGACAACCATGCCCACATATGGCTGTTATGACCGGATGTTGGAATGCCTGGTGATCTGCTTTCTGGCGATTTCTTAGGAGAAAAGTCGAGAGTCGAACCCGGATCCCGTCGCTTCACCGGCGAACCCTCTACCGTTGAGCTATCGTTCTTCGATAAAAGACATTGTATTCAAAGTATTCAACTTTATCTCTAATAAATCTCTTTTTTTTTTTTTTGCAAAAATATTTAAATACTTTCGAAATATTCGATTATAATTTGCAAAGACTCATTAAACGTTAAATTTAAATTCTAAAATGACACGAAATGATTTATAGCAATTAGAAAAATATCATTAATTCCCATAAGTATTTAAAGTTCATCTAATCATCCCCATACGTTCATTGTATTAAGATGATAATCCATCTTAAACCGCACAGCTTAGCAGAGTTGCTATTTTCCCATTTGTTTTCTTTTAGCAAAGTAAAGCAGCACTTCTTTTTGCGTATGGTTAGCTGTGTCATTGCTGATTCAGTCACTGAATTGGAGAGAGGAGGAAGGCGAGAGATGAGGGGATAGGGAGGAGGGGGAAGGTAGGAAGGGGAAGGTAAGAAGGGGGTAGGGAGGAATAGGAAGAGAGGACGGAGGAATGGAAAGGTCTCAGTTTTTGGAATGTCCTTTTCCTAGATTACGAGGAGAATTTTAGTGGTTATTGTTCATTTGATTCTAAAACTTCTTCTTTTTCGAGTGAAATATGCTAAGCACTTTCAGTAATTATTAGCAAAATCTTATTGCATGGATGAAATTTTTATCTTTTCTAGGCTTTGAAGAATTTCCAACATCCGACCTTCTCTAGTGTAGGGTCTAGGCTTTATCTACTACGAAAATGTGAATAAGTGGTTGTTTACATGAAGCTATTTGGGTCAACGTTAGCTTAGCAGAAAACACGAGGCGCTTTTGTCGAGTGGCGCTTTTGTCATTCTTAGTGGTTTTTTTTTTTCGACTTAAGAGCTCGCCTCTTTACTTTTTCTTTCTATCGATTTAGCAACGAAAATATCTTAGATTTCGCTCTTCTTTGATGACTCATATTTAACGTGACGCCGTTTTTTTTTTCTTCATTTATACGAAAATCGCATTAAATCTCTATAGAAATTTTAAATTTTCAGCAAAATTTTCGACGCTTTCAATTAAGATCATCAAAAATAAATAAATATCAATGCATGCGACTATCTTTGATGACAATATTCGTGAATCAGTCGTAATTTCAATATTCCTTGGTAAGTTGTTGAACTATTGAAGTTCATTTTATGATTTTTTATTCCATCCGAAAACTTTTCGTTTGCTTAATATTCTGCATCATAAAATTGACTGGTTTATATCGTTTATTTATTTACCAACTTGTGCAGTTTCCTAATTTAGCACAGAAAAGCATTTGAAATATGTGGGGTGAGAGTTTTACTGAGTTTTTGAAAGTTGTGCTATCGCACTTCTTCCTCCCCCCCCCCCCCCCCCCCCCCCCCCCCCTCCCCCGTTTCCTTCCCCACCTCTCCTTTGTTATTGAGATGGATCGATGATCGAATCAGGATGATTTCAAAAGATTCTTCATCCTAAAAAATCAATAAAAACAATCGATGACGAAACGAATGATCATAATTATTATATAAACTTTAATTCAGCAAAAATGCATCAAACTATGATTTTTAGCCTCATTATTCGCTACATTTGTGAATATATCGATGACAATATTTATAATATTCTCAAAAAGGATTCGTAAAGAGAAAACTTATATTATTCTTGGTGCCGCTCTCATAATGGATACAACTTTTAGTTTAGCTTATTTAGTGCGATCATTAGCGACGTTATGTCTTCGAGGTGAGTGATTTGAATGCTTCAACAATTTTTATACGCCTTCGTCTTTCATCGCTTCTCTCTCATTGTCTCCCTTCCATTCTCCTTCACCTCACCCTCCCCCCCCCCCTCAATTCCCTCCCCCATTGTACATCTGTGGCTCCCCTGGACCCACATCCCTCTCAGTTTCTTAGCGTTTCAAAAACTCTATGAGTCATCGGTATTCCCTTGCTCGTTCCCGAAATTCCTCGGGGCCAGCGTTTGCGCAATGCCACCTCTGTCTTGGCCGATCGTGGGTATTTTCTACCGATAGGCCAAGTTTTCCATGTCCTGCCTGATAGCACCCATCTATCGCTTCTTGGGTCTACCTCAATATCGCTGGCCAGGCAAACCAACCTTAAGAACTGTGTGTGCCACTGATGCAGCTCATATGCCTGAGCCAAAGAAGCCTTGTCTTTCTCATTTTTCTAGTTCTTGGCGCAAAGGCAACAACCACAGACACAATGGATAAGGGGGATAAACACTTATAGTGCTTTTTTTTTTTACAAATTTCAGATATTTCCTTTTCAAAACATTGCATCGAGACAGGACTCCAATAGTGATTACCCTTTGGCACCGTTAAGTTTTTCGCTGATCATTGAAACTGTGGGAATAGATTTTTTAATACCAACAAGGTTAAATGGTATCTTACCAAGGTTCGCACGAAACGTGGTATAAATCACTTGTGGGAAGAAGAAGAGGGAGAAGGGGGGGGGGG
>JAARMF010001286.1:26897-46369 GCA_022844705.1 Toxascaris leonina | reverse complement strand
GTATATATAGTCCCCTTGCATTTTATCCCCGATGGTGAATTGCCTCATTGCATGAAGCGTAAATGTGTCGATTTCATGCTTGGCAGCCACAAGCTGTCTCCTATTTTATGTTCGCTGATTTCGGAGCCCTAAATGCTGCTCGTCGATATGCAAGTGCTTCTTAAAGTCTATGAGCCTACTTCAATAAAGCAGTCTCAAACTCATAAGCCCTAAAGGGAGTAGTCCTGCTTTCATTGTTTTTCTTTCTAAGCATAGTTTTGACACAAAGTTTCTGGTACATTGAAAAAAGAAGGTGCTGAATTTCAACTTTAACTATCCCATAAACTTGTTAATGAATGAATATTAGCTACCACATATGCTTTTCTAATCAAAGGCTATCGAAGTGGTCGTTGATAAGAGTAGATTGCCAAAAAAAAAATAGTGGGAGGGAGGAAGGAAAATGGTTAGGTTGGTAGAGGATTACTTTAAAAGTGATAGATGCTTCATATTTTGAAGCTAATTCCAGCATAACACCTATCTTCTTGCAGATCTCTTCAATATCATATTTCTTTATCTTCCTAGCGAACATTATCTGTTTCGGTGCGGTGCTCGCTTACTTCAAGGTGTTCAACGAAGAGGAAATGAACGAGATGTCTCTATGGTAATCTATCGATTTGTTCAGTTGTACTCTCTGTTTTTTATATCGTCATAAAAAGATATTTTTTTGCCGATTCATTTTAATCTTCTGTGATTGTTTCAACAATAAACAAATGATTCATTGGAGTATTACATCGTTTGTGGGTGTGAACTCCTCTAAGGTGATGAAACTTTAAGCTCGAAAGAACAATACACTTAGTGCAAAAGCTTGACAGAATTGCATAATTGTTTTTTAATTGTAAATTTATTTATCGATAAATTTTTGATACACCTCTATTATTACGAATAAAATTGGGATGCAAAAATTTATCGATATTTATCGTTTCGTTCACTTTTCTTTTCTCTCATTCAGTTGAATACACTTAACTAATTTTTTTTTTTCTCTTTTCGGATGTGTAATCTCATTCGCATATGTTTTGCTTTTTCTTTATTATTTGATGAGATAAACTATTGATTTTGTTATGATTTTCACTTCATATCTTTACTTGGCATTTCTTTATTTAAAGGCGTGGAGTGTTATTATTGATAAAAGTGAGCAAAACATTGAAATTTCATTGTAATATTGCAATGAAATATTGCAATAGAAAAAGCAAGAGAATAGATTCAAAAGATTTCTTATCGAATATGAAAAGTTCACAAGAGAGAATTGCAATTTTTACATTATTTCCTGCCAAGAAACAAATTCGAACTTATCATATTCATTTTCTTTCGACGCCACTAATTTATTGCTTTTTTTTTTGTTGTAAATTATTTTTTCCGCTCAATATTTTGCACCATTTAAATTGTTTCAATATTTCCTCATGAAAATATGAAGAATTCTTCTCGAACGGTTTCAGCGGCTGTGGTTTATTTTTTCTTGTGTTTGGAAATGTGTTCGGAACCGAAATTTCTTCCTTTCGTTCAACTTGGAAAGATGATAGCATAGACTGTCTTGCTTACGATAAAGCGTTTTTTCCTATGCACACAGTTGGTGTTAATTTTGATTAGATTTCGATGAATATGATCGAGGACACTATGATGAGCCAGGTAGAAAGCAAATGCTCGTGAAGGTATCTCTAAAAAACATAAATATTTGAAACGATGAAAAATCGTCCGAAAAAATATCGGGAGCTCGTTGATTACAGTCGAAAAAAAAAACAGTAGTAAGGTTGGGTAAATTGAACTATGTTTACGTTAAACGCATGTAGTAATTTCGGGGATCTCGCGAGAAGCTGTCATTAATTTTCCTGGCATGAGACTAATATGATGCTTTTACCGATGCGCAATATAGGACGGTGGGCATCCGAGTTTGAGGTGTGAACTGAACTTCATCTGAGTTGAAGCGGAAATAGTGTGCTGCTGCGTCGCCAATGTGTCAAACTGAATGAGGGTCTTGGTCACAAATTCAAGTATCAGCTCGGTAGCCCCACAGCAGCAGCGAAAGGGTTTCGCTCATCGGTTTGCATTAGGTAGCTGGCAGTCCTGACCAATGTGTCTATTGAATAATCAAACACTGGAAGCGTCGGCCCATTACAGCTTGCAACTTACGGCTAACCATTGCATCTTTGACCACGAGGTGCCCTGCAGAAGTGCACGATGGTGAACTGGTTTACGCGTCTGCATTTGGTTGAGCAGCAGCACTGCAAACTGGTTTCTGGTTTTGAAACTGTTTCGATGGTGCTAAAAAGTGGGGAGTGAAACAGACATGTTTGCTTCCCTCATCCTGTCTCCAATCCAGTTCTATTCCGACCTCGTCCCTCCCCACCCTCATCGTCCACGAAGATGAAATTGCTGATGGAAACTGATCAAGCAGAATGTTAGGCATGTGTGAGATTAGTGCAATCACTGGTACTTCTGCTCCTCTCCCCAAAAAAAAAAAAAAAAAAAAAAAATCTGATTTAAATTCTCCAATATTTCAACCTTCAAATGGGAAGCCTCCCAGTTTCGGAGTCCCCTAATGCAATCATTGATGATGAACCACAAAGGCAAACTTTGGAGGTCATATTGTTTGCCGAACTAAAATGACGTGCAGGCGACCGATATTCGACATTGCTCACAGGTCGATCGCGGTGCACTCTGCGAGGTGGGCAACGCCTTCATGCATCCCATACAACGACATGGTACGCAGTTCGCTTGTTTTCTTTTCAGTATTGCTCAAATAGTTACATTAACCTTTTTTTTCTCATTTTAATATAGGCATGAAGACAAGCGACCACACTTCGCCGACCGCAAAGAGTCGGAAGGAATCGATCCTAAATGTTCAACAACTCACATCGTATATAATATTCTTTAAGTCAGTGGTAGAAATGCTGTTGTAAAGTGTTATATTATGAACAATGAGGTTTTGATGAGGCATTCTAGGAAAACTACATTTTGTCTGCATGGTATCTCGATGTGTAAAGGCTTCTTTCCAATCTTGAACATTTTGCCAAGTGTCGCGGCATTGTTTTTGAGTTATTCATACATGTTCGAAGGCATTTGAAGTACCGAATGGAAAATTTACTCTCTCTCTTAAATATGCCACAAGACGAAGAGATTTAATTTTTAGGTTCTAGAAGAAACGCAAGAACTACAGTGCAAGTACCGAATTAGGCAAACAGTGTAGTACACTAGAAGCACAGAGTAAGACATAAGGAATCTACTCTCAACCTTCAACAGATCAGGATATATGGGAAACTTTTTCCGTAAAATGGATTTTAAACTCTTTGAGGTTTCTAATTTGCTGTTGCAAAAGTCAGCTGTCAAAAAGATCCACTTGTTCGTTTCGAGGTGAATTCAACAAATCCTTATTAGGTTAAGAGATGGATCCTTGTTATCTTGATGGGACAAGAAATCATTTCGACGTAATCGTCATTGCACACACCATACCGATGAACATTCGCTTTCACGGATCGACGATTGAAGAAATTTGACAGTTTTTTATAAAATTGTTCGAGGCGTTCTCCTTGTTGTCCGGCATCAGCCGATGCACCTTTGAATTCGAGGAGGGGGATTGGAATGAAGCGGTCATTGCGCTGATTTGAAGTCGAAAATAATGTTGAGCTTTTGCTTCGCAAAACTTCGACCATTTTGGGCTAAAAAACTCTATCTTCATCTGAGGCATCGAAATGAAACGGGGTAGCCACCCTTACGGCTTTTCCATAAAATTTATCTGTATAACCCTATTTACTGATCGGTGAATTATTTGAAAGGTGAATCATCCGGAATGAAAGTGATAATTTGTATCAGCGTTGACATCGTCTTCATTTTGCCATCACAGATCCCACTCCACTTACATTTCTCTGTTTTGTCTCTTTTTACTTGTAAAGGAGACCGACCATTCAACTTGCTTCTATGGTTGATGAGATTATATTATACAATATTTATACTGTGCATCTATTACGTAGGGGGTCGATAGCTCAGTGGTAGAGTCGTCGACTCTTAAGCGAAAGAACCCGTGTTCGTTTCCCGGCTGGTCTCCCAACGGATCGCCAGAAGGTTGACCACAAGGCGTTCCAAAAGTCTGGTCACAACAGCTGTGTGTGGCTATCAGCTGCATCGATACGGGAGTCGATGAAACTACAGCTGTCTTTGTATCTTGTATCTATTATGTAATCATCATTGATGAACGACGCTAAGGGGGTGGCATTCGTTCTTGGAACGAGAAAACTGTTTCAGCGAGAGTCGCATAACGTTGTATTTCAGTGTTACGAAATGTGCTATTGCTAATATTCTTCTTCTCGCTTACATTATCTATTCTAATTATTTTCTCGACATTTATCGAAGAGAGATCAATCGTTCGCATACATTCATCAGAACCGAGAAATTCGTTCATTCAACAAGTACGAATATTCCCACAAGGAGGTATAAAATTCCGTTGAAACGTTTTAAGAGGATTTTAATATGGGAATAGAGAATAAAGCATTTTTTTTTGCACGTTTAATATATAATAGGGGTAACTAGATTGAATATGCAGTGAATTTTGTTTTTTTATATATGAACGGAGATTATTGCAGAAAGATAGATATAATCGTTCCGACTTGAATATGAAATATTTTATAGAATGCATTTAATTACTCTCATTCCATTTTTTTTTTAATTTTGGTGATCCTCTCTACATGCATAATGCATATATGAGCAATTGCTCTATGGCTAAAGAGCTCTATCAACAGGCATCATATTTTCAAAGACTTAAGGAGATCACCGGTCTCATATCCGTGTCGGTTTGCTAGCAAATTGAGCCATGCAGAGATTCGTTCAGGTACCTGGAAGAAAGATTGAACAGAGGGTAGACTTCCGTATGAGTTCACTTATTTTCTATATGCTATCGTTAAGGGGTTCTATTCGACGCGGTTGTGAATGAGACCATATACGAATAGCGAATGAAGTTACTGATGAAGTTGGGCGTTTTTGCAACGAAAAATGGTATATTCGATTTTTTTTCAGGATTGAAATCATTCTAGTAAACTACTTTTCTCCTGTTATAGGTGGTGATGTGAAATTCGATCAACCATGGTTGTTGCCAAATGTCACAGTAATTGAGAAGTTCGCCGATTTGCAAAATGGCCCTCAGAAATATATCGTCAGTAATTTTTCTTACAGCCCAGGTAAAGAATATTCAAATAGCGATATTTGTTGACTTCCTCTCTCTTATCTTTTATTAGCTAGGCAAGTAAATTTATATGCTTTGTGTATTGAATTTGCATTCTTAGAAATAGTCATATAGGAGTTGGATATAAATGATCCATATTTTGCCTTAAAACTTGCTTTCAATATTTGCCAAGTTGTTTCTGTTGTATTTATGCATACACAACACTTCAATATTTACATGTTCACTCTGAGTATGCAGATCTGCCGGCAAGTGTCAAAAGCAATATGGCAAGCATGAGGGATGAAAATTTCGTTTGTTTTGAAAAGCTTCCACTATTACATTCGAATAACATAAGTGAATTTGCGCTGAAAAAGAATGAAGAACCAAAAAAATTCTTATAGTAATTTGCTAATGAATGCTGTTATTGAAAAGAATTGCAGTGTAATTGAGAAGACCAATAAATATCAGAGGGAATTTCAGGTTTGGGCAATTTAATGTTTCAATATGCGTCATTACGAGCGATTGCAGCTAAATATGGAGCGAAAGTGATTGTACCAAATGATTGCACCTTACGTAGAGGATTTAATCTGGATGCTATTTTTGTTTCGAAAGATCTAAATGATTATCTCATTCAGAGGTTTGATAAGGATAAACACGTTTTTGAGGTGAGGGGCTTCAATTCTTCCGCTATTCAAAATCGATCATATCCTCGTAGGTTACAATGCCAAATGTTCTCCCATCGATCTTCAATTGTTTTGATGAAGAAATGCGCAAAATTTTTTCGCAAAAATTTTCCAATCAATAAGAAATTTCTGAGGATATTTGCGTGGAAAGCCAATATTTCATTCCACTTGGTTAAAGTGGAATGAAATATTGACTTACTAAGAGAAGCTAAAAGAAAGTTATGTTTTTGACAACGAGGTTGTGATTGCAGTACGTTGCCCTTGAATGAAGATATAGAGATATATGTTTTACATCATTCAGATTTTTCTAACTTTTTCACCACTTGCAGGAATGTTGCAGATATTATGAAAGTGCATCAACGGGTCTCTTTTCGAGAGAGGATCAGAAGTTTGAGCTGTTAATTGGCTACTTCCAAGCATTTCCGTATTTCCATCCCGATCAGGTATCCGATGGTTTCACTTTCCTTAAACATTACCCTAAAATGGAGCAATTACTCCTGTGTAATTTCTCGATTCTAGCGCTTGATTTTTCGCGTTCTGTGCTCTATGTGCACTTCCAAGTTTAGGGTTTCGTCTCGTTTATAAATACTGGTGATTGGCACACTTTGAGGAAAATCGTTAGCAAAGAAACAGCTGAATGTGCTCATTTATTGCAGATTTCTTGAGAAAATGAACGTCATTTTCAGGAGTTATTAATACGCGAGCAATTTCGATTCTTACCATCCATTGCAGTCCGCGCTAATGATCTCATCCGTCAAGCAAAAGTTGAAAAGTTGCGCGCAACGGTGAGTGCACTTGAGGGTGGCAACACAAACGAGATTGACGAAGCAGTTATTCTTGATGATGGTGAGGGATCCTTCTCTTATCTTGAAAAAAAAATGTTTCTTACTACAGCAAACCTGTACTTTCTCACTTATTTGTAAAGTTAGTCACTCGAAGCTAGCTTTTTTTTCACTTACTATTAAAGTCTCCTCTATGCTCACTAGACTACGTTCTGAATCGATTAAAAAAATGAAAAGCAACAACAAACGAATAATTTCTTTTAAAAGTAAAAATCGTTGCATATTTCGCACATTTTTTTCATCTCAGCCTCATATGTTTTTCAGTACTGTTGATACGACCGGAAACATGCAGTATATTTTAAAGCGATTTTTATTCATAGTGTAAATAGAGAGCGATATTATTCTACGAGCACTCGGAAATGTGCATTGCTGTGGAAATTGTTTATTTATTGCATTAATGAAAATAGTTGGCAACAAAGGGCAATTTTTGAGCAGAAACGCTCATCATGTTGATCGAAAATTTCCTCTTCAACTATAAAATCAACGAAATTCTTTTTTTTTTTAAAAGACAATGTTTCTGGACAATGCAACTTATTACATCCTTTTTTCATTGCTGCAATCAATTATGAAAACTTTTAGCACTAATTAATGTCAGAGTAATTATTCTCAAGCTGATGATGCTTTATTCGAATTTTTCGTTTTATTTCTCAAATGCTACAGATGAATCGACATTCGTTTATGTTGGTGTTCACATTCGCCACGGTACGGATATTACTATGAACAGCAGAAATATAAAACATGGACATACAGTGGCCACTTCAGAGTATTTCAAAAATGCAATGAATCATTTCAGGTAAAATATATGTGAATTCCTTATAGCGTAAACAAANGGGGGGGGGTGGGGAGAGGAGGGGAAGGTGCTTTTCCCTAAAATGCCAAAATAGCGGTGGATTATTTTTGATACAAATTGGTTTAATACAATCGATGTTCACCGAAATTGAGTATTATTCACAATATTGGATTTGGGTACATGAATAATTGATACCTATGCGCACATCATATAATCGACTAGTTTAACTTATTGTTTCCTTAACATTAACATTAATTTTGGATTGAAGTAGGGGAGGGGGAGGGGGAAGGGGAATTCATATGTGGCGAACAGTGGAATTTTGCTGCATGTGAAAAAAATTTTAAACACAAGTGAACGTGCTTGAAGAGATAGTTTTTGGGCAAATGAATCAATGAGTGAATTTTACCCACTAAATTTAGTATTGTTCTTTGCAATTGCAATTTGTTTTTTTTTTTTTGAAATTTCTGCCAAGTTCCATTCAGCGAAAGATTTGCCACCAAAAAAAGATTTTTTATTCCGCTTCCCTCAGAATCATTAGAACTTCCCTATCCGTTCAAAAAATTGTGTAAATAATGTGAAATCTTACAGCTAATTTAATGAGAACAACTTTGCGTTTGTCCCATCGAATTTCCACCTCCATATGCGCTCTCTTCAACAATTATCTTCGTTGTTCATCCCTATTATCAGTTGTTGATATAAGTAACTGAGGGTGCATATATATGATTACAGTGATGATAAGATGAGGTAATGGAAATTTGTTTCTTTTTTTTTCAGAGAAAAATACAACAACGTGATATTTATTGTAGCGAGTGATAATCAAGCATGGGTGAATGCTAACATCGATGTTACACGTCGAGGTTGTCTTTGATTTCTTCGAAAGCGTGAATAATCGGCCACTCATTAGTTTTTTCTTTTTTTCTTCTATTTTATGATTTTTTGAGTATCATCACAGGTTTTGAGAAAATCAAACATATTATCTCTCATGGTCACTACGGAGATGAAGTTGACTGAGGTGGAAGAATTTTTGAATATTAGCTTTCAAGTCCTCGGTTATTTTCATGAGGTGACAGTCATGGCAACTGCTTACGCTCAAATGATCGCTCAGATGGTGAACTTTTCCATCTATGGTGTACTGGCCTAGTTACTTCAGCCTTTCAATATTATTTTTGACGAGTAAAAGCAAAGGCGATCAACGAGTAATCCATTCATTCGTGTCGAAAATGAGCATAAAAATTCGCTTTTCTGCATGTGCGAATTGTGCGGTTTTGTTTGCAAGGGGAAGGGGAGGGGCGGGTGGGGGGAGAGGGGGAGAGGGTAGTTGCACCCACTACCTTGCCTTCATCTCTGATGATTTACGTTGTGCTTCATATTATATGTAATTTATATCTTTCCAAAATTTTGTAACTCCATTCTTGATAATACTTCTGTTCGGCATAGGCACCCGTAATATGGACATTTTTCTTTGAACATCCCTGTGTAGCCTTTTTCATTTCGTCGGTTGGGCCACCCATGACGGTCACTTGATGCTTTTTTCGTCGATGTAAATAGGTTATCAGGTACAAGAAATATGAGAGCAACACATGATATGCGAATCGGAATTAGTAGCTAAGTACGGGGTGTGTTTGCTGAGCAATTTGCTATGTGCTACATCAAGAAACAGTGCTTATATTTTTCGTGTTTCATCGAGGCATGCCATTGTTGATGTAAAGAAATCACCATAAATTGTGTGGGTTATTTTTTGATTGCTTGATGTGATTCACACAAAACAATTATGCTCATCGATGGCAAAGAAGTCGAGGAGAAGAACTCTTGCAGCTCTATCTGAATCATGCACTTAACTCTTTAAAATTCGTTTAAATAGTCGTGTCGAGAATTGCATCTCAGTACCATCCAAAGAAATTCATAGAAGTTTATTTACAGTTGTAAATGATCATAACTGTACTTACAGATAATCATGTCGATACTACTGAACCAATTTGATCGAATATAAACGAGTGACTAAATATTCTTATTTGTTACAGATGAAATTCACCTATTGAATTCTGGATATAGAGAGGTGGATTTGGCGGCATTGACGTTATGTAATCATACGATTATGAGCACGGGAACATTTTCTTGGTGGGCAGCTTACCTTGCCGACGGTGATGCGGTGTATTATGGCAATTGGCCGAATCCTGGATCTATACTCGAGCAAACAGTTCATCAAAAGGATTTCTTTCTTGAAAAATGGATCGCTATGCGCTAAGTAACTAAAATCACTGATAAGCGTTGTTGTTGAAGGTCCATTCTGGAGATTGCTGACGATAATTTCGCATTACTTATTTACAGCTGAAATTTTACAATTCTGCATCAGCAGCACTTTTGACTTCAGTTTGTGCAAAAGCTGGAGGAGGAAATCTGCAATTCCTCCTATTATAACCATATTTTTTATGGGAGCGGCAGAATTTCCACATACAAAGAGTACGGCAAGAAGATTGTTCTCTGTCGTTTTCAGGCTTCTATTAGCCGGACGGTTTGGATTCGATCCCTTTTTCGCCTTTAAAATTGCGATTCTTGTTTTCTTGTTGTTGCTTTTCGCTTCATCAATGCTAACTCTAGCAGGAAATTGTTTTTAAATGTTCTGGCAAGGCGGTATTCACACTAGTGGAAATTTTCATGCTCAGAAACTCAGCGCAAAGAAAACGGCGTTTTAATTGCACATCAACTGTTGGAGATTTAGGTGGCCGCGTTGATGATGGATCATACGTGAACCTCATTTGTGAATAAATTGTAATAATTTGCGAACTGCAATTTTTCAAATCTGAGTTAAAATTCCTGTCAACTGACGCTTGACATAACGAGAAGGAGGGAGGGCATATGCATTTTCTCCTCGAGAAGCAATTAGCCGAGGCCATAGGCAACAATGTGACACCATTGAATTGTAATTATTGTTTTGCTTGAATGGAATATGTATAGGCGTTGATGGTTATGAGGTAATACGCTCAACTCGAATATGCTTCAAATTCCGAATATTTTCTCGTTTTTATATTAAATGAATTGTAACGACGAGCTGAAATTGGATGAAAACAATCGATTGTGCAAAAAATTCATCTAACTTCAAGTTGAATCCCTTATAACTAGCGCATTTTGTACGTCTTTCTTTGAGATTTTGTGGGTAAATCATGTAAAAGCTAATTAACAGTTGAAGTGATTATTGATGAGCATATTCCGTTTCAATGAATTACTATTGCTTAGGGAATAATTTCTACTAAACTCTATGATAGCATGCAATAATGGTACGTTATCGATGAATGAATGGAAGAGTTTTTAATTGTGAAATGAAGCGAACTCAATGAAATTTGCATTTTTTTTATTGTGAAAGGAGCAATTGTAATAAAAATTTCGGGCAAAAGAAAGACGGATAATTATGTCGACATAGTCTGAGAAAATCGTTTCAATGAGCATTTCATTAATAAATGCTTTAAGGCATTAATTCTAAGGTATTTAAGAAGAGACAACCGAGCAGAAAAGAGACAATATAAAAGAATTTTTTTCGTTTTTAAAACTCAGCAAATCTAGAATTATTCATCCGATCAACGATTCTTTATTTATGGGCATATATCTAACTTCTAGCTAGCTCAAAGGAGAGAGAGAGAGAGAGAGAGCAGAAGACGTTAAGACGAGATCAATAAACAGCAAGTCAACACTGTATAGCATCGATAAATCGATTCTAGTCACAAATAATTAAGGCACACCTACATTATCATATCAGGCTACATGAGTGCATACTTCAGGTGAAAAAAAAGAGTTCCCCTTAGCATCGTTAATAGGCTTTCTGCTAACACCGATGTTGTTTTCATTTCATTAGCTAGCACCTTGTAAACACTGCAATCATTGGGATTTGAAAGACGAATTTGTGAGGTGTGCAATTCATACGAAAATAGTCTAAAAGGTCCATTACGTAATTAATGCATTCAAAGCTATAAGTTCGAGAATAAGTTACGATCAAGATTATGTGCATTTAATAAGCCGAATAAGCTTCACAAATGAGGAGAAAAATCGTTAAAGTGAAGAAATAAAAGAAACGGAAAAATTCATAAAAATGACTCAATTATGAGTTGTGATATATTGTTACTGGCAATATTTCACATTGGAGAGGTAATACAATGTTTAGGAGTGTTTTCCGCTTTATTTCATGAGATAAACGCGAAAACAGTTTCGTTTTCTAACAATTGCCTTAGTTTTCTAACATGGCATTTCACCAATACGACCAACTTTCAGGATCACAAATTAAAGTAGCGTTTGCTTATCCTGAACTAGGTCTCTAAATGATGTGGAAAAAAATGAGGCGAAAAATTAGCGAACGAATGAGAACAAAAATTTTCGCTATAGAGCGATAATGACGCTATGAATTCGAACTTTTTGACTATATCGGAGGATTTTGATACAATGATTATTACTGCGAACAGCTTATATACTATAAGATTTTATAGCAAGAATATAGCGCGGAGGAAGTTTTACGTTCATAAATTTTCCACATAATGACTATGAGGACGTAAACTTCCGTCCTAATGAGCCCTAAATAGAGGCAATGAAAAATGAACCCCTAATTTAAAAAAAAAAGGCACACTGCTTTGCTTTGGATGATAGGCAGCAATCGACAAAAAGGCAACGTTCATTATGAGTGAGATTTGCGTATAACAAGGCACATTGGCTCATCTTGTTCTTGTGCTTCATCAAATATAGTTCTATTGCATAGTGTAACAGTTGAGTTAGTCGCACAATCGCCAATATTTAGATGATTGTTCGTTGAGGTGCTGGCAAAATTGCTAGCATTCTCTTGTAATTCGTCTTCACTGAAATTATTATTTACTTATTTATATGCTAATTTCATAAATATGGGAAAAAAAGCTGAAAAATGCAAAAAAACGATAGAAAATGATATCAATTTCCTTTGTTAAAAAATTTCCTCTATATGATGTCATAAGTAATGGCGAATCAGCAATTATTTTGGCAACGAGTGAATGACTGTGTATATGAGGCTAGTAATGAATCTATTATAAGCATAACCAATATCACAGAACATTCGAATCTCAGGATTGTAAAACCTACGTTTTTAATGCGGCATCTGTTCGAAGCATCACTTCGGGTGCAGCATACGCATATCAAGCTTCCCTCAACTTTCATGTTCATTGTGCTGTTCTATGTTGTGAGGAAGAAGGATTTGTAAATATGGCATACAAATATTGCAAAATTGGCGCGATTTGGCAAACATTTAGTAGGTGGATTGTACTTTTTCAGAAAGTTCACTAAGACAATTATTGCAAATTGCACGATATGATATGGTCATTTTGTTGTGGAAAATACTGAAAACGGTTTTGACCTTGTCGTATTCATACGATGCATTCTTTCATAGTGATATATAAGACCATCGCCAGAAACGCATTTGAAGTTACACTCAACACATTCCAACTTCTCCTTGAACATCTCTTTGCTATGCTTGAAGAGTTTATGTTGATCCAAATTAGTCGAAGTACGACCCCTGGAAAGTAACTCTCAATAAAGTTAGAGTAAATTGAGGGATTTCTACTCGTCTACAATGTCTATGCGCCAGTTTTGAGTAGGAATTTATTAGAGAGCTTCCTAATTTGCATTTTCAAATTTAAAATATAACCGAAATGACCGAATCGGAATGAATTTAAAAAGTGCGCTATCATTGTGCAAAATTTGAAGAAATTGTTTATGAAAGTGCGTTTGCTAATATTGCAGAGAAAATAGTCGACAGAACCTATAGTTGCATTGGTCGCACTGAAGAGTGTTCTCTTGATGTCGCAGCACATGATCATATATTTCGCGTTGTGATTCAGCTGTGGTTGCACACTTCGGGCATTTATAACGACGACCATCACGAGTGCAATCGGGAACGTGGCGACTGATATGTTTCTCAAGCATAGCCGGACTCTTCGAAACGTGTCTACAGAACGGACATTTACGACATCCTGAAAGTTGCAGCGAAGGTAAAATTACGCGCAAAAGAAATAAAAAAATAAGCCATATTTTTTAGCTTCAAGCTAGTGCAGGAATGGAGAACTCGCAAAAATTTTCAGATGAGTTCAAGTGAGCCGATAAAGCTTTAAAATAGGGATGTAAAGGCATTCGATCAGTGATCCATATCGTTAATCATATAAATAAGTATGTTTTATTGGGTCTTCTAAAGTGACCTAACGAAGACAGCCTTCGCAATCAATTCCATCGCTCTCAATTTTTTAAATCTCGCTGGTTGGCAAAAAAATTTGCTAGGCCATCTCAGAAACTTTAAAATAAAATACTATTTTTTCTACNAATCTCGCTGGTTGGCAAAAAAATTTACTAGGCCTTCTCAGAAACTTTAAAACAAAATGCTATTTTTTTCTATTGAGCACATATTCGTCCCAAAAGCTCTTGCATCAATATTCCATCAACAGATCATCGGAATATTTATAATGCTCCACAAGTTTTTTACTACGCAAACCTCTAGTTCAACGGTGAATCGAATGTATATCACTAACCGAGATCGATACTTTCAGGTAACGGAATATGATGGCGATAATATTTATGAAAATGAATATAACGTGCTTCGCGAGTAGTAAACTGGCAACCATTCTCATCACATTTTATAGGCGGATTACGATGATAAATGGTGACATGATATGATACGGAGTTGTATCTGCCATAAACCTTACGACAGACCGTACACATAAATCCATTCGACACCCGCTCAATATATTTTTTATTTCGACACCAACCTGAAAGAAAGCGATGCAATTTTCTTAGCATTAATGTGAAAGTAGGATCGATAGCCTTATCATCCTCCAAAAAACTAAGCATTAAGTAGTAGCTGGGTCGTGTTTTCATTTGAAAGGCGCATTTACAGAAGAGTAATAGGCGATCATTCTATCTAAGCAGATGCTATGTATACGTTATGCTTTTACACGAAATCCAGTTGCTTAAATCTTAAAGCAATATCTAAGCAGATGCAAGACAATGCTACTTCAGCTTTGCGATTTTAGAATGAGTGCTAGGATTGTACTTCAATTTCTGGTTGAGAGTCCTTTATTCCTCGGTGGCTTTTTTTGTTTTGGAATTCCGGTCACATCCTCCGAAAAACATCGTACAATCATTCAACGCAATTCTAGTAGGTGTATGCATGCGTGCGTGCCAATTTTTTTAAACCGAATCCATAGTGGAATCGATGCTTAGGTTCCTTTTATGCGTTTTTTGAAACAGCCGCCTCTGTGTTTCATTACATCTACTTCTGAATAAGTTCGGTCACAAGAAAAATGTTTTAGGTTCCTTTCTGCAGGCCAACTGGGAGGGAAGGTGGCGGATCACAAACGGAGATATGAATAGTCGGTGCAACAGTCTGAATACGTGTGTAAAATAATGAATATTCTCAATTTTAGACGTTACCATACAAGAGAAAATGCATTTGCGATATGCCGTTGTATCATTTAAGAGAGGATTTTAGAAATAAGCGCAAATTTGAAAGCTCATTAATCACTGAGATACCTTCTTTATCGTTCGATGGAACAATCACTTCACCGGCTTTATCCTTGATTGTGACACTGCGTGGTGAACTTATTGCGACACCTGATGTCATTGACCTAAAATTGTTACAGTCCTCATTGTCCTCAGCAATGGTACTCTGCAATCTATTGATAATTCTTGCTTATAATTGAATATATACAATTCATGAAGGATATTTCGAAATTTTCGAAATTATTTTCCGTTGATGGAACAAATGAGAGCGTTAGCTGATGAATTCTTTGAAAATGCCAATACTGATATTCGATGTTTGAAATTATAATTGCTCTTTTAAGTTTGGCAATGGAAATAACCTTGCATAATAAAAATTTGCCTCTAGCAACTGTGACCACATATATGCTTAATGGGTTATTGATGTATTTTATTTGATGCACATCAAGAAACTCGTTTTTTATCGATTATTCGGTCTCCAGAATTCCGACATATTAACGACAGGGCAATTTATTTCTCATAGTTTTGTGTGTTAGCGAATGAGCGCTCTATTCTATATAGTCCAGACATTGATGCAACGTAACAAAAACATTCTCCAGAAAGATACGATCATCGGCGCATCACTACAACTCAAATTGTCAACGACAACTATACGAAGTATTCTGAAGGGAAATAAAAACAAGTTCATCGTTGGCATAATATGGCGTTGACATTACAACACACATAACCTATAGCATAATCAACATCATAGTCACTCTACTTCAGCTAAATAACGAAACGCATAGAAGGCGTTGCGCACAAAAGACGTTTAAAACACACTGTGATAAGGAATGCAATCTTTTCAATTGCAAGTTTCTTGTGTTCCTCAATAACGAATCAAGCAGCACATCAGAAGGATCCTGGAGTAGGTAGAAGACAGTTCGAGGGTTGCTACCTGAGAGTAATAACTGAATCGGGAGAGTCGCATTGCTCACGTGATGGGCTACAGTCAAGAGTGTTAAGTGGAGATGCTTTTGCAGCTGTGACCACATTAACAACGGATGACGACGTGGGAATACTCGTAGTCAGTTGTTGCTCCGGCATCTGTCCAACACTTAATGGTTGCGCTGGAATTCAATTTTTGTTACGAGAAGTCATTTGTAGGCGAGCATTTGCTTGGCCAACCCAAATTCTTCTTTACGTCGTTGATTCATAAATGTCGAACATAACGAAGATCTATTGTACTTTACAGAAATGTTGAGAATGAGTGAAACGGAAGAATGCCGTAACGCTTCCTCCATGTATGGGAAAAATATACTAGCAGTTTATTTCGGAAGCTTTTTCAAAAGGAGGGCGTCCAAGGAAGTTGACAAATATAAATTAGTCGTGATCAGCAAGTTCACTTCTTCCATATTCATGCATCTGACCTATTAACTGATTTCTATGCATTTACACTTCCGAAAAATTCCAACGATGGCGAATTGTTCGAAAAGATGAAGTTTATTGTTAGATAATAAATCAGGAAGATATTTGCCAAAGCTTCTTTAAAAGCATTCAGTCGAGAAAACGTTTATCTTAATGCTCGCGCACATTTAGCTTAACGGTTTACTTTTCAAGGCATTTTATTTAGTTGCATCGAGACTGGGCATTTCCTACTCGCTTAACCAGTTGATTCAACGAAGATCAAGATTATATAAATGCCTGGTTGTTGATGTTTGAGCATCTGCATGGCGAGAAGCCATTTGATTTCGACGGATGCCGGTAACGCCGAATGCATCAAAGACAATAACGATGACTGAGCATTTGCTTTTTCTTCTTGTAATCTGAGAAGGCTCTGCGTTAGTATAGATGTAAGGCGCAGCTCGGCAGTAACTATCTGGCATAAGTGCGAAACTTGTAATATCTGAAAATTGCTTTTCTCAATAAGAAAACGGATAAATTATGTGGTGGAGTTCGGATAAGACAAGTCTGCTAAGTCGGGATTTAAAGAGGTTTCTGAAAAACTTGCTGCGAAAACTCTTGCATAGATGTGACCGTATGATTAGTTTTATTCTCTCAACAAGAAGAATAACGATTAGGACACCGAAAGGTCCTTCAAATGTTGTCAGATAATTCAACAACGATTTGAACGGGCCAGTGGAAGCAGTGCAAACCGAAGTTAGCCTATAGAAAGAAGCTCAATTTATTGTTACAACATAATGCAGATTTTAAACAAGCGATTGGGACATGAATTGAAATACCTGAAGGGGATCGACAGATTCGAGATCAAGTTCGCCAGAATAAAGGAAATTGAGAATGATTTTGAATGCTTGCACTGCGTTCGGCAACGCTCCCAAGTTGATTTCAATTGTAGGTACAACAGGTAAGAGACCGGGAGCGACAGGTGTACAAGCTTCAACAAGGCTTCGCAAATACGGTGATGAAGCAGCAAGCACCAATCGATGCGCGATAATACGCTCCTCTGAAACATCTTTCTAATGCCATGCAACTTTACAAAGCAATTAAGCTAATTATTTGACCATTACTAGAGTCAATATTTGGCCAGACAATTTTTTAGAACCAGCTTTGCCAAAAATGCAATAATCTGATGGCCGATGCAGTTTGCTTACTAGTGATATGAACAAAAACAAAAAGCAGCATATTAATGCTGGTCAAAATATGGTCAAATGTCTCTAAATGCTGCGAATTGGTTGATGTCGGCTCGAGACCACCTCAGTGTTGAGCATAGTAAAATTTTGCATGAAAGTTACATGAAAGTTTCGCCAAAAGATTCATCATGAATATTTTTGGGCGAGAGTTATAAACGAAGTATTTGAATTGTGTTAGAATGCTTCTCGAATTGTGTTTCTGAGTTTTCATCCGAATTATAAGAATGGTATATGTTTTATTTATGTTTATATATGGCGGAGCTATTTTTCTATACGCCAAAGCATTAAAGAATCTAAAGGTTCGATGCCAAAAAATGTATTGAGGTTGAGGGAAATCATATTTAAGTGCAATAAAATTCCGCTGTTCTAATGTTCCGTTTGGATATAAGCTATTATGCACATTTTTGGAGCATCCTGTATTTAATTACTTCTGAAATATGCTGGTATTACAACAATCTCACCACGTTCCAATACTTCACTCGTGTTGTGTTGATATTGGGTTCGCGAATTAGTGCAAGCTATTCGGCATAGCAGCCTAGTGCGTCACTAACGAAAGCTGTGGAACAAATCTAGCTAAACATTACTTCCGAACACTTCAGCCACCATATATGCGATGCATGCTACTTTAAGATTGAAAACACATCAACATACGACACTGAATGTGTAATATCTCCCTAATAGTCAACTTTTCGAGGTGACAGAGGAGAAAAGATACTAAACAACCGCTTTAGTTTCCTAAGACAGCTCTAAGCAATTGCTAACAATTTTGAGAATACTATTAGCATAATTTCTCTATGCAAGGAGCACAAGACTAAGCATGAATTATGCCATTCTAAGAAAGTCAACCTATGAATGGCGCCTAATTTTAGCACATAGTTTCTCGTTTACTCATTCCTTATCAAGCATTTATCACAACAATTTTCCCGCACCTTTTTTTCGCAAATGTAATAATAATATCAGAGCTTATCGTCCCGCATTGCTTTTGTTCCACAGTCTTCGAGTCTTCGCTTTTCTTGAAAACTTTAAATAAATGAAACATCTTTGAGTTTCATGCAATGAATTATTTTTACTAGGTGGTTTTAATTAACCGGAATTGAGCGCACTGTAGAGTAGTTTCTTTTTAATTAGCCGGGATTGAGCGCACTGTAGAGTAGTTTCTGAGACAAACAATGTTTATTTGCAACTGTCATCATCGTAATATCCATCGGACTCAATTTCATAAAATTGCCTAAACTCAAACCAATTATTGATGATACGTCCCGAGATATGAAGCTTTCGAATGGGGGTGTTCAAACGTCAAAAAATGCAACGATTAAATAATACTTTCGATTCAAACAGAGTTTGCGCCAATACTATAGAAAACGGTGCGAAACTCGCTTTTATATCCGCACAACAATGGACTTTAATTTGCTTTGCCTTATACTGATCTTTTTTTGCATTTTCGCATAAAATTGCATTTTTTTTCACNTTGCATTTTTTTCAGGAATGGGAAAAAAACTCATCAAAAGGTAAAAAAATGCTATATTGACCGAAAAAAGGAAAAAGGTGGTGAAAGGGGAAGGGAATAGGCATTCATGCACTCAACAATTTGAACCTATACGTTGCCCTGGCACTTTTGGGAGCAATTCATTTTTCTCTTGTTACGCATTGTGTTTTCTCAGATGAAGGTGAACATGGAATAATTGTGCTAATTGCTGAGGACATTGTACATCGTTGAAGTAGAAACAAGTTTAGGAAGCTGGCATTTCCTGTCCAAGAAGGACTTAACATTACTGGGTCATGCAGTTAGAAGAGGTCAATATTCGGCGCGAATAGAATCAGATCCACTCTTGCTAGATAGACAACTAACTG
>JAARMF010001286.1:0-26777 GCA_022844705.1 Toxascaris leonina | reverse complement strand
GCGACTATAAAGGAACGATATTATTTTAACCCCATAAGTAGAGCGACATTCGTAGGGGAACGATTTTAACCGACCAAAATAAGCAACGTTCGCTGCAACTTCACTCGGTGGAATAGCAATAATGCTTCACCATGTTTAGGTATAGTGAGAAATATGCTTTTTGAAGATCATTGCAATGAGTACCCAACATTGAATGCAATGGCACAGTTCTCATTGCCTTTAAAGCAACGGCTAATTGGTACGTTGCGATATCGGACGACATCTCTAGAAAGTCGCAATAATAGAAGAGAATATTAACACGAAATGTGTTAGTGAAATGAACTGAGAATATATGTCAGTAATAATTTCCATGAATTGGATATTTAGTGATGAGTGTTCGAACAAACGTTCATACCCCTCTGAATGCCTGTTAAGACGTCGCTAGTGATTATTCGAACGCATATATCTCCCGTAAGTGCTGATTGTTTGAAAATACCAGAAGGCCCTGGAAATGAGACCGTTGGATCGGTGACGTTTCCCACTCCTTCCATAATATAGACTGATATCTTGAGCGTCAAAAGAATTAGGCGCACATATGTGACATTCTGAAAAGAACNGACTGATATCTTGAGCGTCAAAAGAAATAGGCGCTATGTGACATTCTGAAAAGAATAAATAGAAGTGAAGAAATTAAAAATTTGTTCAAGTAATGTCAACGAACCCTGAAAAATTGATGATGATTTGCAATCAATGTGCTTGGGCGATAGCAATATACTGGCATAGTACTTTTGATCGAATTTCGGAAACAAATCCCAGACCATTATCGGAGTTGCATATGAGAGGAAGATCAATTGAAAGCAGCTCGGCAGATCTGTTGTGAAAAAAATTTCGACAGATAAAGCTCAATTTGAAAATAACTTCTCCAAAGCTAGACCGAATCAGCTTATAGAACTGCTTAAGATTAAACAAATAAGTGCTTAATTTATGCCTATGCCGTTCTCAGTGCTTTCCAATTTTAAGATCTACAAATAGATGGCTATGCAGCTTTCGATCAACTGCTTGAAACGTTAGCAACCAATTGTTGCATATATTCTTTTGGCCGAAAAAAGTGGCAACAAAATATCAAAAATGATCTAATAGAGGCAAATTCCAAGAGAGAGAGAGGGGGGAGAGCGTGTTTCCGTATAAAGGGTCACTATCATCGATGCCTGTAGAAAACATACGCCCTACTTCTATGCTATATAAAGGAAATAAGGAAACCAGTTTTCTAGCACTCTTAACTGGAACACAATCTGCCCGAGATTCCTAACGAATGGTGTTTCTGAGATCGAGTATTTTTTATGCCCCCAATCCCTCACAACAATTGCATTTCCAGTACACTAAACATTCATCGTTATTCGTCCTATGCATATTCACTTCGGTTGAATTCGCATTTCACAGCAAGCGAATACCTATAAAATTGTCATCTACCTTATAAGGTAATCATGAGCATTGTACATTTACTCATAGCAACAAAGTGCTCCTTTCGTTGAAAGTATCATCCCACATCAGCATATAGCGATGACAAATATCTCTCACTGAAAGCAAAAAGAGGTGAAAAGCTTCCATATGAGGCTATCATTGAATTGAATTTTCTCTATGGTATTGCGATTTGTGTCACTTTTGTCGTTGAGCCAATTGATTAATCAGAATACTCGAATCGCGACACAAGTGATTAAAGTTTTCAGAATTCAGCAAAGTGACGTAGTAATGATGATATCCATCAAATCAAGATCATATTAAACCCAAATCATTTCTAAACATTTGTAATCGCATTTAAGTGCCAATTATTCATCCTTTTTCACTATGAAAACAATTATACCGATAACACTCTTTATTGCATTCAGATTGAGGCGATAAACAAATTAAGTGTGGCATACTACGAGGTGATTGGAAAACGAGGTCATTCACCACTCTATTCACTGAAAATACGAGAGCAAAGACCAGTGGAATATTTTTATTTGAATAAAACCGTCTATTTTTCAAGTTTTTTCTCGTCAGGTTTTTATAAAGTTGTGATAACTCTTAAAAGGTCGGATATGATAAAGTGAGCATGTTGATATGATAACGTGATTGACGTTTGGAGAAAATTGGAATGACTTCAAACAAATATTGGTAACCGTTAGCCTTTTATTTTCCAATATTCTCTCTACCAGCTTTTCCCATTTCGTTCTCAAACTTTGTTTTCAAAGTTTTAAGAAGCTTAAATCAATTACTACGATGTGTGGGCAGCTCAATGGAATAGTGATGAGCGGTGCAATGAATATATTAGAGATCTAAATAAACCTCTATATATTCAATCGAGAAAGTAGCAATGGTCGAGAGTTTTCTCCTTCATTTTTGCATCCAATAAGACCAAAATTCTCTAATAGTCGGACATTTCTACTCCCGCAATCATCACAATACGATGGCATACAAACGCCTCAAACGATCAACCGAGAAAATTGTTGCAAAAATATTTAGCGATAAACGAGACAAATCTACCACTAAATGCTTACTTTGGCAGGAAACAATTGCTTTCGCAATAAATATATAGTCGTCGAATAATATAGTCGAATAGATCTGATAAATTTCATTTGAATTCACTCTCTTTAAGGTGCATTCAAATGAACGGCTATTTTCTGCTTTAATATTTTCTAATGATTGCAATATGAAGATGTTTACACGAATGAGATATCAGTAACGATCACTGTTAATCAATAATGATAATAGCTAGTCATTAATGAAATTTTTGAACTCATATTTTGCAAGTAAAAGGGAATGTTTTTGCAGCACTAGTGCAAAAAGCGCAAATAAGAAGCACTTATTTGCCGCATTGCATGCGAGTGAATGTCTACCGTAGTCACCACAGTGAGCAGTGCAAAACCTAACGCTCGGATGGAATTGGCTGATTTGCTATCGTGATCCGAATTGCCATAACGGATAGCAAATACGCCTCAAATAAAAGGCGGCGCTTAACCGCATAAGTTAATAGGCTAATACGAATAAATTGAAAAGGAAGAGGAAATTTAACGCAAAAAAAAAAGAGATGTCTGAACATGAGCAACGCAGAACGCGAAAAACACGTTCTTCTTCGAGTACTACTCGTCATTAGCGCGCGACCATTTCCACACACACTGGAACTGTTCCAACAAGGTGATTTCTGCTCAAAACAACATGCAATTCGATGATGAAAGGAACGAATCGTTTAAAAGAATCTCTCTCCACTCTATTTGTTATGATTTTATTATAGATTAGAATCGAGACTAGAGTCCATATTCTACTGCGGACATTTTGTATTGCATCAAAGAGATTCAAAGGCAAAATAAACTTTGCATAGCAGTCAAAAATCATCACATACGTTGAAAAGGTATGCCAAATGATAGTCACAATGCTTTATTAGCATAGCACCGATTAAACAACCGCAACCTGGATTGCAATGGCAAGTAATAATCACTTCGGCGTTATCTGTTTGCATATTATCAGATCCAAAATTCTAATGTCGAAATGTACCATAGGAAAGTACCTCACAGCTGCGTCTAGAAGCTGATGCAGAAACTAAAGCAAATTCACAACCTTAAAAAGTGGAGTTTTCTAGTGGAACATGGTACGTAAGGGGACGATCGTTGGTTATTTAGCATGTGGTGCGCCATTATAATGTGCTGCGAATCATGCTAATAGTGACCCTGATTTGAGAAGCTCCAGGAGTTATTTTAGGCTCAGTAAATGTCAAGCCTAATAAAAGTGCCCTTGTTTAACGTATTGCTCCTTCATTTTTAGCAGTTGTTTCGGAGTGTTAGTGATCCTCGGCTGGTGACTAAGACATTATGGAAACAGACAAATTAATTCGAATATGATACATGGAAATTTCTTCAAGGTAGTATTCGATCAAAGAAAGCCTACTAGCTCATCGATGAGGCAACGACCGTACCTGATGTCTTCACAATCGATGCGTTGTTGCTGAAGCCATCGAACACTCCCGAATCGCGTTCATGCTCAACCGGCTGCTCTGCAACATGAAAGTGGATGTTTTGAATACGCAAGAGCCTAGCCGCTAAGGAACAATAGGCGCCTATGAAACAAAACGTCGGCGAAGCGTCGTCATAGCTGCGCGGCTATCTGACCGTACCAACACGGTGGCGATCTCCAACAAACGGCCATTGTACGCTAATGAGATGTGAAAAGTTGAAGGGAAACGCAAGAAAAGATGCGTTCTGCATCGAATGCATCACATAGACAGCTAGTGATGCTCAACCAAAACGCCTTATGTGTCATACGCACATCAACCTACAAACCGCCCATTGTTGCATAAATTAATGTCAACAATGAGCCAAGAATGAGATCACTGAAGGTGAACGCCCCTTACAATTAGGTAATGAGAAAAAATAAACGAAGCTTATCATTATTCGCATGAACAATGCATATATTCTTACAAGAATCTAATTGATATCTTATATAACAACAAACATCGCGATTTGTCACTACTTATCACTTAGCACTGATATGTCTCTACTGGTATTATATATAGACTTATTTAAGTACATTGGTCTGTAATAAAGCCAACTGTTGCTGAGCAGCACTCCTCTACTACACATCAGTAAACGCCGCCTTCATTGGAGCAAAGTGTCCATGAGTAGTGATAGGCAAGACAGATGTTTTAAAAAAATGCAGAAATTTGTCCCACAAATATAATTTTTCACCTTTTTGACGCAAGATTAAACGACATTTCAGAATGCTATCAGTTGCAAGAATGTATATATAAAGAAATCTGCAACTGCATTGAGAAAAAAATATTTGGAGAGGACACCATCCGGGAAATCTACGAGTGATTCAACGCTTCGCAATAGAGTTCTATTCGAGTTTCGTTGGTGCTAATAAGGTGCAGGTTGCATTGCAATGCTTAGAAACGTCATGTTGTGCTAAAGACGAGCAAAAGCTGCGCATCGACACGGCTCCGCCTAAGTGCATTTATGGAAATTGCGAGCGGGCCAACTTCGGCGCGGGCACTTTGGTATTCTCGGCAACGGTAAAAAGCGTATGCGCACGGGTTTTCATTAAAGGTAATGCCGCTTAGCGCGGCCTACCACCTTTTCCCAGCCATAAATAAGCATGCCGATTCCCCTTTTCGCAAATTCCGCGCCTTCCAAAGCGACACCGTGCTTTGCCCCGAGAAACAAAAAATATGAATATACCGTTCCTACTGTGCGCATTTGAATTTCTCTCTTACGGCCAAATAGTCATATCTTGGCTCATTCACTATGCTGAAATGATTCAGCTGAAATATCTCTCGCAGAATGAATAGACAGCGCATCCTTAAGAAAATTCCTAGGCTACGACTAGATGAAGACGCGAATTACCCAACCTATTTGGAAACGTCACATTATTTTAGAAATTTTCCAACGTTCCATTCAAGCGGATATATTCCGTCGCAATGCATATTCTTTCAATGACCTGAGGAGGAGAACATTGCAATGTGATGTTGATAATGAAGTCGCGGGCTTATGCCGTTTAGCTTAGCTCGTGTTTGTTTTGCAAATGACAGCTGGGGGAGATAGTGCTATTTAAGGAGCAAGTGAAGTCTTGGGCGGGGGAAGGCCACTTCGCTGGTTTTCGAAGGAAGGGTTATATCTCTACGATCAAAAGGAAGTACCACCGTATTGCAATGAAACGTCTAGAATATGACAATAAAAATACGAAAAAAATGCATGAAAGTTTTTGAAAACGGACACCAAATTTTCAATGCCACTCTAAGTATAGTTTTTCTTGATTTATTAAGATCAGTGCTTTTAAAACGGAAATATCTATAGGATCAACTGGGAACATTGAGCCTTCTTCAATGAGGCTCCATTGAAAAGAAAACTATGCAAAGCTCTGAGGAAAATGAGTAGTCTTTGTGGGTTTGCCTGGGTAATGAAAAAAAGGCATTTCTTAAATAATATAGCCTCTTAGAGCGTTGCAGTGGCACCTCTAGAACATTTCACATCCGTTCAATTGCAGCTTTAAATTCACCACTCATCATGTCTACTACGCATGTGGAAACGAAAGCAAAGATGCAAACTGCATAATGTACTTTACATGGCACTCAATGAGATCAAATTGTCTGTGAAACAGAGCTTCCAAAATAAGAGGGGGTTAATTCCAAAGGTTATTCTTTCGATTATGGACCAATCTAGCTGTAATCAACTTCTGAGATTTTGCTAGGTGCAGAATACTTCCTGGGATCTTTCCACTGAGTTTTCCGCGAAAAAATCGAGCAAAGTTTCGTCGAGAGTAACTTCACTTTATCTCTGTCTTTATTTTATGCGTCAGATATACGTAGCACATAATAAGTACAATACAACGGGAAGTGAGTGATACAGTATCACTCGAATATGACACTCGACAGTATTTTTGAAGGTAGCGAGTGAATAACATTTCAACGCTTTTTGTTGTTTATTGGAGAATCGTCGCTCAAATGTAATAATGTGATCGCCATCGTTACGATAGTTTTTATTCGATTGTTGCAGTATTTGCGAACATTTTAGCGTCTCTTTATTGTGCAAATTAGTGCAAACCGACGACTATTCGCATCGTTTATACATTTCGCTCACAGATACTTCTGGACAAAGCGAAATGTTGAGAGCATTTGAGCCTCGAGACAACAAACATTTCCCAATAAAGGAAAGAAAAGTCGATTACGTCAAAAGTCAAAAGAAGCTTGAAAGTATAAGCAGCAATAAATTGATGCGTCTTTCAAGTGAATTTTTAGAAAAATTTTCTAGGGAATTTATTTTTTAGACAATCTAAGAAGTAGTAAACGAAAAAAGTTTCGGTGATCGCATGAAACAAGCATGCCGTTACATTGATTTCAAAACGTACGATTGCTTCCGCAATAAACGCCATCAATATGCTCTATCATAACTCTTTTGTGGAATCATCCGGTATCACTGGTCGTTGTTTCCGTTACAATGATCGTTTTTTTCTCAAAATAGATGGAAAATGATTATCATTCATTTGTAAGCTATTTATGGAACTCTGTTTCATACATTCGAGAATTAATCACAAATTAGGACTTCAACGTTATCATAGTAGTGAGAGATCTTATTGGCCGAGCAGCCCAAAAGTAAGCGACTAGCGTGGTTCGCTTCAACACTTTTCCTCTGAGAAGTCTTTATTTCTATAGTAATGGCCAAGCACCTCTTTCTCCCGTGCACATAGTGCCTCGGTAACTGGTCCACATTTCACAATAACAGATATTTTTTTATTTGTTCAGCTTCTATCCTTTTAATAAGCAATTAACTGTTTTCATGAAACAATGAAAGCGGTATTAGATAGACTAGATGAGCTTATAACAACAATCAAATGAAGAAAAGGAGGAAAGTGGGATGGAGTTAGAGGGAGGGAATTAGTAAGAGGTGAATTGCTAGAAACGAATGAGATCATCAGACGCTATTTTTGTGCGCCTCATAAACGCATTTTCGACGAGTCAGCCAAACGCGATATATTGTACATACGTACCACGAAACGGCACAAGGCCTACAAAATGCCATATGCACCGAATTCTCATGCTTTATAGTGCGACCGGAAATGTCGCTTTTTTTCTCACATTTTGAGCATGTCTTCCTCGTATCACACATACATTCAATTGGCACAGGCTGATCTCATTTGCACGTCTTTTTTAGCATTTATCACTAACCAATTTCTCGAACCGTTTTATGCAAAAGCTCTGAAAAATCGCCTCTGCCTGTTTGGAATCCTCAATCAGATCATGTATTGCTTCATCCGCGCAACAAATGTTGAGAACGGAATTTGAAGGAGCTGGGCAGATGCAATTGTTGCCTCAACAAAGAGACGAATTGCTGTAACACATTTATTCCCCATTTATCATTGACCACATAGTAAACAGGAATAAGCATATTACTTAAGCATATTACTAGATGGCATACAAAATAGGTTTAATATTTCTATGGACAAATGAAAATGCTAGCTTACAAGATCTTACCAGATTAGCGTGATGCTTCAACATTAGCAAACTTAAGCGATAGCGAAAGCAAAGCGATTACTGGATGATTGGTATGAAAATCATGAGTGAACTTTCAGTGGAGAAAAAAGTGGAATTCATGAAGCATATAAAATTACTAAAATGACAATGCATAACGTTATTTCCTCACCGATATATTCTCAGCATTTATTCGCTTTGTTTAATACTCTGACATTGTTTCTATTGAACATAAACATTGAAATACTTTACATTTGCATGAAATATGAACAGATTTGAAAGAAATATGCTTACAGAGATACAAAACATTGGCGTATTGAAATATATTTAAGATCAAATATGTACATGTCTGAACGGGGTCAGCAACACCATTTTTTTCTCAGCAATCATTTTCATAGTCGATTATCGAACAACCATTTCCACTCTCGTGATTTTTGAATTTACATGGCATTTTAATAACAGCTGATGAATGGCATAGATGCGATAATTAAATGGAATAATCCACATTACGTCATCTACTCGCACCCCCAATTACTGGTCTCATAATTACGGATATCAGTAGGCGCTTATCTTCTACAAACTTTCACTATGGCACTCCTGAAAGATTCTTCTCATTGTTACATGTCAACTGATCGGCGCTTCACCGTTCTTACAGTAGATCACCGATATGGTGTTTCATTGCAGCATAGCTAAAAAGCGTGATTGTTAGAATTATGACAATATTTTTTGAAGAAGAAAAGAGCAAATATTGAGAGGTTATGCTAAGCGCATTAGACTCAACGTTTGAGCTTCAACACTTGACCTATTTTTTCTTCTGTGGGCCTTATAAACGAGTCATCTGACGTATGCGATGAACTGTTTTGCTAGTTACGCTGTGCCAAAGAGGATAACCACTAAAATTCCTAACCAGGAATTGAAAAAATTCAGATTCTTGAGGTCCTTTGATGTAATAGATTGTAACTGCATTCATAGCGAGGAAATATTTTAACAGACATATAGCGTTGCACATAATCAACATACTTTATCAGTTATTTGCTTCCTGCTGATAAGGCAAATCCACTCATTTAAATTGCCGAGCTTAACGACGATATTTTAGGTGGGATAATAGTGATAATTATTTATAGTTATTTATCTATACATAGCTCTCTTAGTGAGCATTCATAACGCTCAGCTACGTGGGCAATTATTTCTTTTCTGAGCTAATTTTTTGAGGTGAGCATATGACATGCAACTATATTTCTCTAGCAACTGCACAAAGAGTTGCGATAGATAGCTGAACTAGCTTGTCGTCTTTAAAAGATTCGCTGGGTTAAGCGTTGTTTATTGATGGTGTATTCTAATGGTCGAATTATGCAATCGCCTCTATTGTTGAAATGCGATAGGTGAGCATAAAAATTAGACGATTCCGAATTCGATTGCTCAGCTGCCCTCAATCGCTTAAATTCAATACAACATATTTTTGTAAAAAGAAAACATACGCTCACAACCCTCCATAAGTAATCTACGGCAAGAAACGAGGCTTAAGATAATAGTAGAATGGCTGGGAGAGAGGGGGATGGGGTGGGGGGAGGGAGAAGATCAGTCATCCGAAATTGCATTATATCGGTCAACATTAGCCATCATCGATGATATCATAATCAGTTGCTTATTTGGCCTTCACTTATGAGTGTTTCTCCACCAATATTAGGCAGAGATTGTTTTAAGAGAACAAGTATCCCTCCTCTATTATTTTTATCTTCAAATTAAATATCCTCAACGAAAAAACTGCTTTACTGAGAGGTTGGAAAAAAATTTCCAAAACTATATATATGCATCTTCTATCGTATTTTTCCAGCATTTCCATTGAGTGCTAATATTTTTATGTTTAATGTACAGAATGCGTATTCATGATTTTTTTTTGTGTTGTTGAATATATGAATCATATAAAGATTAAGTGTTTCATTAAAATTTCCTCCATATTTCTTTGCATTAACAATCCTCTTATTGTTAATGCATCAAAAAGCATCGTTTTCATGCTACATCAATTACTATATAGGCGTAGTTAAGATGAACATAAGTAACAGCTATACGCCACAATTATGCACAAACAATGCGCTTAATGATAGGTATGAATGTGTATGTAAATGTTCGGCATCGCTTATCACCTCAATCAAAGATAGTGTGACATGATGTATACGTCCACTTCGACGATGTTTCGACTGATCGAAGTTTCACTCAAGCCAATAGTGATAAGCTCACATACCTGTTAGGATAATCAACGCTTCACTTTCATGTTGGAAGTTTTTTCTCAAAATGTTCATAGAGAAGCGGAAATTAATGCAAGTCACGAATGCCGCCTCCATGTTTATGACGATCACCTTGCTGACGATTCCAACTCTGCACATCATTTGTGCGAAAACAAGGGATGCGCAATGCATACTCTCGACACATGACCCATGATAATAAGAACTATCGAAAAAATATATTTATTGCATGCAGAAATTGTTAAGCAACAGTATTCTCTGGAACAAAAATAAAAGAAGTCTGAGATGGTGATTAAGAGCTAACGAGGGGTGATTTCTGTGGAATCGAAATAAGAAAGATTTATGTAGGCGCAATTATCGCATTTCAATATTTCTGCCGAGATAACATTGAAACTTGGCGCGTAATAAGTTTAATGAGTTAGTTTCTATTTAATGAATTCAGTAGAATACGCATAATATCGCCAGCCGGGATGAAATTCAAAATGCGGATTTTATTGATCTTAGGTTTTTTTATTTTTCGGCACGGCTATAAATTCAGGCCAATTCACCGCACAACGCTGATGTAAATTTTATGCTAGTTACGCACGATTGATCTGAGATTTGAGTATTTCGATTTCTTCAAAAGGGACTATAAAAGTTTCATGTTTGCAAAGTCTTGGATTTGAAATACGGAGAGTTCACAAGTTTTGTAGGGTAGCATCCATATTTAGGAAACTACGAACGTATATATCGTTGAGAGAAAAACCTCACGTATTCAAATGGGGTAATAAATTGGCAGCAGTAATACTCGGTGAGGATTCGATGATAGGTAGTCGGTATATATGGCGATGTATTTTCTTCGTCTATACAATTTTGTTACAAAATTCTGTTAAATTTGCTCCGTGCAATAGAAGTTGCATAAATTAATTTCGGCCTCACAAACAGTTTTTGAAGCTCACATATGAATAATTTCAGGCTCGCTTTTCGTATTTCCTATTTTGCAAAATATATCTGTTCATTGTTTTTGACGCAACGCAGCAAAAATTGTTCATTCGATTGTCGTTCATCATCTTGTGTTTTATCCTTTCAGTCTTCATAAATTTTATGCGCAAACTCAACTATTTTGAAAGTGCGCAAAATACATAAAGATGGACATATTGCATCAAAGATTTTCAAGATAATGAGTGATTTGAGAATATTACAAACGGAGGGGGGGGTGTGAGTTTAATAACTGTTTCATAGAATATATGATAGTGGTAAATTACTGATTTTATATCAATTATTACAACACAATATGCAGTTAACTGATGTGCCAGAGGTGTTGACATTGATGCTTAACGTTCGTGTTGTTTATATCGTCGAGAACTGTTTTCGAGTTGCCCATTGTTGATTATAGAGAAGATAGAGTGTTTTTGGTCGCATCGCTAAACACACGAGAAAAAAGAAGGAAAATAAGAGAGAAGGGCGCAAATAGCGGAATATGAGCATAGAGGCTGAAGAGGCGTTTTGAACCCCAAAAATTTGCTAGATTTTGGTGCAGTGATTTTCTTTAATTGCAGATCAAGCTAGAGAAAATAAGTGATTGATATAATTTAATGTGATTCTGTGACGGGTGGTATGGCCTCTTCAGTGATTTGATTATAGGGTGATGGAGGCGTCAAGCATGACCACGTGGGCTTTACGCAGGTAAGACACTGGTTAAGGTGGTGAAGGTATTGCGTTGAGGCGTGAGTTGTCTTTATTGGGGACCTAAGAGGTTTTCATGGGTAGTCGGTGTTGGGCACACAGTTGAGCCCTTTCCGTTTGTATCTCTAAATTATATTACCTCTTCGTCAACAATTTATCTACCTATAAATATGTACGCTTGTTGACGTTGAAGTTCTTAATAAATACGTATGTTTTATTTGCAGAATTTTTTTAGTTTACTGAATGATATATTATTCGTGATACCTAGCTGGAGAACAGAATATTGTCGTGATAATTTCTCTTTCTTGAAGGATCTGCGACGTGCGCACAATCATCTTTTATGCGGATTTGATGATCCCGACTAAAGAGCTAGACCAAATGCACCTTCAGAAGAGGCCTGTTATAAGAGGGATGAACACTTGCGTTCACTCTTCTCCCAGAAATGATTTTCCGGATAGTTTCTTGCTTCCTTATCCAAATTGACGTTAAAGTTGAACTTTTATTGAGCACTTTAAGAGCTTTCCAGGAAATGCGCCGTTCGTAGCTTTCCTTATACCCCCTTCTCGTCGTTCTGCATTGTAATCTTTGTGACTTCTCAACTTTCTCATCGCCAATTATCTCCAACTATTTAATTTCCTCATCGCCAATTCTAATTAGGCATCAGCGTGACTTTTGGTGTGTGGATTTAACTTCAGAGATTGAAGGCTGTCTCGTGCATTGCTCAATTTTAAGCTTTTTCATTGATCATTTCTGTAGACAGAACTATGCGTTCATTAAGATGCAAGTAGATATCGACATGTGCTACCTGGCTTATAGGGGCGAGACTTGATCGCTATGTGAATTGAGGACATCAAAAGCGTCGATAGCGCAATGCTGTCGAGAACCAAGATTTGAACATTTAGGCGGTGGATTTATTCTGCTTTTGAGAACATCCCGATGATTTCGAGTGAGAAGCGATTGCTTTCGGTGAACGTGGGGTCCGTTTATCGCAGACGTTATGCAGGTGTGTTGTATGTCGGTTTTCTCGACTTTTTGTCTTAGCATGGAGGTATACACTGCACGCTGAGTATTGGTGTAATTTTTTTCGAGAGGAGGGGAGAAACAAGGAAACGGCAAGTTGAGGAGAACGGGTGAGGGAAGTGGGGATGAAATTGGTGCAAAACCTAGTTTTCGCTCTGGTTTTCTAAAACCGAAAAATTTCTTGGGCAGCTGGAACTTGGAAACAGAATTTAGAAAAACCTTTTGAAATTGATTTAAAAAGAGAAAACAGAGAATTCAAAGAATTGAAGTTTGGCAAGAAGCATTGTCACTAGGAATGGGCTTACAACATCGCAAATTCCTTAGAGCAATGAACTCCCAAATTAGATGATACCTGAAGATCGTCAACGTTTTCACTCTTGTAGCTCTGCAAAGTCATCTCTGCATTCAAATTGCCCAATTCTGCCAAAAATTTTACTGATCGCAAAAGTGTCATTTTTTTGTAAAATAACATGGATTTGCACCGAGTAATTTTGGGGGGAATCTTTGAAGTTTCTGAGATGATTCCTCATAACACGTCTTGCGGCCTTAGAATCAGAAATATCCTTTATGTGTGTCTTCACCATCACCAGAAGTGCGAATGCACATGACAAGCTGATCATGTGCTCGCCTCGGAAGTTTTTTACTATCACTTTACTCGCCCGAGTTTCTGAAATTTCTAGCTGATTTCGCTAAACTGTGCTCTAAAAACACCGACTAATTTAGTTCATTTAGAGTGTTCAGTGAGTCCACGATGAAAGTTTTGAGAAGAGCGCAATTTCAGTGATGGTGTATTCCGCAATACTTCGGCAAATGTGATTTAGTAATACTGCAGTAACTAGATTATGCGAACGAATCTACTGCATGGCTTCTTTGCAGACGCTAAAAAAGTTTTAAGTTTATTGCATTCTGCATGAAAACGAAACGGAAAATAAAGTGGGTATTATTGTGGAAAAGGAAATTCAGAAATGCCCGAAAAGCAATTCCTGGATGTGCTAAGAAAATTCTCTCAACAGTTAGCTCCCATTCTTAAATATTTATTTTATGTTATTTATTTGAGGTTGGCTTGAAGGACTCCTTATTCATGACGACAACTGAGGCAAATTGGGATTGAAAATGTGTTTATCAAATAGATGACCCTAGCTCATCGATTTCATACCGAAATGTGGAATAAACTATATTCTTGTTTATAGCTCTCTGATGCTTTGAAATTGTAATTTTGACTTAACGCGATACACAGCTTTCGTTGACAGTGTTGCTTTTTTCTATTTTTAGCGAAACCAAATGAATAATAGAAATTTGCATGACTTTGTGGTGCTCTGATCTTACGCCCAGAAATGCTTTTGAGTCTAGAGACGGGTATCTTAAAATCCCCCAAAAAAGGTCTTTTTTTGTGCTCTTAATGGGCTATCGGGAGGTGAAATATTGACATGGACGTATCTAAGAAGAATTCATAACTCATCGATTAGAACTATCGAAAAACTGTAAACGGCTGCAATGCTGCATATTCCTTCGTAATATTGTAGTTTTTTAATGTGTCCGAAATATTCTCTGAAATGTTGCAACTTAGAGGCACTACCGCTGAAATATATCTGCGAAAATATGCAAATCATCCATTATTATAGCGATGGCGTTGATGAACAATGATGAACCCTCATTTAACCATCTATGTCTTTTTTCTCCTAGAATACAGCTTAATTGGGCAATTGATATATGGGAGTGTATTTCAGTCCAAAAAACTCTAATTATACTTTTAGATAAAATTGCTCAACTCTGCTCAGTTCATTGTCTTAAGTCATTTGCTATATATTTCTTAACGAGAGCATCAAATATTGTTTTCCGAATATTTGTTTAAAAATTGTATGTTTTTGAGCACATTTCAAGTTTTGATTGAAGAAGGAGTTTTGTCTCATCGCTAGACTCAAAAATTTAAGCGTCTTTTTTGTGGCGGAAAGATTGATAGTGGGGAGATGTCAATATATGAATGATATTTACATGTTTTTCTTACTAGTGTATAATATACTCTTAGTAGAACGAAATAAGCTCTTCTTTTTCTCGATCACATTCTGCGATCGATTGCAAATTATGCGATTACCGAAAGTTGTTGGAAATGAAAGCTTCACATGTGAGATCAGCTACTAATAACGGACTTTAACGTATGAGTGTAATTAGGCATTAATTGGCTTATAATTGTAAAGTTTTGTCGAAATTGCTTTGCAATTGCTCAAATGACGATATATGAATGGCGAAGAGCAAGAGTTCTCAGATTCGATTGTGAAACAACATGAAATTTACGTTTTGTTTGGGATACTTAAGCTAGTGCCGTATTTATTGCTAGTCATCTCCGCCCATCTGCTGTAAAAAGTTCACTTGATTAATGTAATGAATGCTTCCAGATAATTGAATTGTGCCTAGGTTGCGTGTTTATATCTCTGAAAATAATCGACAGCGATTCCCTAAATGTCGACAATCTTTGAAGGCTTTTGTTTCGAAGAGAATTTTTTCACTAGGCGTTCCAATCAAAGCAACTGTCGTTGTCATTTGAACCGATTAGGAGAATGTATGCAAACCGTCAAATGGAATCCTTCAACCCCCTAGCAGTGGCACAGTGGCATTTGATTTTGCTATCCACTTGTGTAATTTGTTTCATGCGAGAGAGACCCCTTAACATTTGTTCAATGGGTGCAACATGTTGGGATCTTGGTGCCTAAATCGATAGTGAATGAAAGACTTAGACCTGGAATTCAGTCGATAAAACAGCTTAGTTTGGATTTCTTCTATTGCTCTAAGCTGAAGTGATTCTTTATGGTCGCCTTCCGATAGTCTATGCAACTGGATGAAGTCGACAATGAAATCGATCTTCACTTTTGATCCATTATTCGGAAGGTGCTGTTTTGAGATTTCCGTTGATTGTTAATAATAAATTTGTGCCTATTTATTGAGCAGGATTAGCCTCATCTATTTAAGTGTTCTTAGAACAGTTTGCTTCAGTTGGCCATCAAAATCAAGATTTCCATTGCAATTATGATTTGTTTATTATTTTATGAGTATTTCTCTAATAAAGATATGCTTTAATATGCAATTAGTCAAAATTTGGGAGAAAATAATCGAATCCTTGGAATTATAAAGAGTTAAATATTCAATTCTGAAAGATTACTTCATCCTTGCGCTGGATACTTCGATGTTTCGCATTATCGGAAAGATTGTAATTTATTTGAAATCATATACTGAGCGAGTGTTGTAAATCGAATGTTTTTGTTCGTGGCACTCATTTCATTAGCAATATTTGAGAATGCTTCATACAAGATATTCTTTCATAATCGATTGCTCTTCACTGCCTCTGTGGTCTGCATTGCATACATTTGAATAATAATCAAAAGGATTTTCATATGGAAAGAATGGATTTCTAAATAATGCCTAGAAATGAATTGCTTATTTCTGAGTTCATCGCTTTATGAATTTGATGCGCTCCGTAATCACTTAGAATATTTTCTTGATGTTTGCATTCACGAAATGAATTCCGGCCAATTGCGATTTAACCCAATATTCATGCTGGAATCAGTTGCTGAAATATTTGTTTATTTATCAGTATTTAATCACTAGATGATATCGCTAGGTTTTAGTGATATAAATGTTGTGTATATTAATAGGCGGAAGTGGCATATGTGATAATGGCATCAGTGGAATTTGTTTGAGCATGGATTTATGCACTGAGAATTGAAAGTGCCGTCTGTTAGAAACGAAATCACAGCGAATAATTGCTCATATTAATTGCTATCCCAAATCACTAGCAGCTGGGAATTTGCAGCTCCGGCTTAACAGTTCCCAGCACAGTGGATATATTCCGGGTTTTTGAGAAGAGGTTGACATTTTCGTGCTTAGATGAATAATAGCGGATTTCTCTTTATCAAGCGATCTTATGTTTGTTTGCTGGCTGCATGGTTCTTTCTCTCAAATTTCGTTAGCGAGCTGCATGTTCGAGCAAGCATATAGAATCAAGAATATGCTTTACGTGGACGTGGAATATAAATTATGCTGTGCTCTAAGCTGACCTGGAATCAAATGTCATATGTGTATTTCGTGCTTCGCAAGCATAAGATCAGCAAACGAATGTAATCGTTCATTTGCAGCTCTCAATCACATGTGATACGGGCAAAAGCAAAGAAACGATCGTGAAACACCGAGCAACGAGTATGAATGCGATAATGAGGATGTAAATGAAAGTCTAACAGGATCAGACCGTAAGCTTTGCTTTTATTCTCTGTCACCTGAGCTCTATCCACATACCTTTGCTTTCCAGACGTAAGCATTTCGAAAGCGACGGGAAGTTTCAGATAGAGCGCTATGAGCGCTGGCTAGTTCTTTCAGCGGTGCTGATTTCGATTTGAATTGGAAAATCTTACTCCACCTCCTGTTCTATCCGTTCGTGCCCTAAAAGTTCCGGATCCTCATTAGGGTTCCGAGCTTGATCTCTTGGCAGCATTTCTCACATCTGCACGTAGTACTTCATAATCCAATGATGAACCATACGACAGATCCTCACAAAACTGGATTGTGAACGTAATTAATATGAATGCGTGCGAAAATAAACATGAAAAATAAACTCTTTTCAAACGCTTTTCTAGCGTTTCAATAGACGATAACAAACTGAGTACCGTAATTATCCGACTTTCGAAGATTGAGAGAGCTGAGTTTCAAATGAACCAACTCAAGATAAATTTCAGCCTAGCAAAAAAAAAAGTCTCGCATGCTTCTGACATCGAGACAATGCAGCATGAATTCGTCTGTTACGTGTATTCGAAAATCTTTTGCTTACGTACATGATGCACGATGAAAGCACTTCTCAATGAACTTGCTCTTTCTCGTGTTTTGTTAATTGATTTCATATCAATGACAGAGAGTTTAGTGGTCAGAAATCTTTTCTTTCACCGAGTGTTTCGTTTGAGCGAATGCTCATTTTAGTCATCACTTTGATCCATATTCAATCGTCAGACGTTAATTTTCTGTCAACAAAGCAAAACGGAGCAAAGATTTTGTTCGTAGGACTTTTTGTGTTGCTAAATGAGTGTTGCCTTCTAAGTTACCATAAAATCAATCTCGCACTGAGTTCCTCAATACTACCTCAGTTCTCCACGTTGGCTTCTCTGTATTTGACTCGATTTATTTACTACTCTTGTTTTCCGGTTCTTAACTATAAATTTCCGATGTAAGCAAGCGTATTTTCTAGTACTAGTAATGCTCTCGAAATCGAAACTATCAACTTTTGAGCATCCCATAACAATAGGAAAAAGCGATCATTGTTCATTTCCGAGTGGTTTTGAAGGTCGAAATCACGACGCACACATACTTAATTCGAAAGTAATCGCAGAGATTTAAGTATAGCAACAATTTTCTGAATTTCAGCATAGTTTTATCCTCTTCAGGTTTCGATCTCACGTGTAAATAATAGAAAATATTCGAAACAACAATTGAGATTCCCACTCATCTTCGGCCTCTGTTTCAATAAAACGCTATAAACACTTAAATTTCACTGTGAACGTTTTTTTCTCTCTAACGTTCATAAATGGGCGGAATATTTCATTGTACATTTAAAAATACTTTCGAAGCTTTTTTTATATTCGATCAATTTCGAAGCTTTTATATCAACAAAGAAAGGATTGAAAATAAACTTCGTTAAATGTTCGTGACAAAGTTGATAAAGTTTAAAAAGAAAAAGCAACTCAATTACAGCATCGAAACGAACGCTTTTTTTTCGTCGCAATCGCATTCGATTTCTGAACGTGACGATTCGTATCCTGAGAGATATCCGCTTCCGACACATATAGAATGGATAGTTTCCTGGCTATTTTCAGTATAACTGGTTAGCGAGATCACTTTCCTTGATCAATTAATGTATGATTCTATGCATATATGAGCTTGCTTTATTATTATTTCTTAAGTGGAAGAACGTTAGGCGTTAAACTAGCCGATTTCAAATCAACATCGCAATCTTTTCGGGTAGACCGGTTGATAGTAGAGGAAATAGTTCAAGCATACGGCGACAAAAAAATGTCTAGAAAGAAGTCGAGAGTTTGAGAGTCAAAGTTCAATTACCGCTTTCAAACTCCGGAAGTAATATGACTCTTTTAAGTTCGAACATGAGATTAGAGGTCGCTTAAGAAGTAGTGCAATTTCGCTTCAGCTTATTGTCTTCTGAAGGGACGAGGTGCAAAACTCTGCATCACAATAATCTAATTCACTCCATTAGGTGAGATGGAAATCTAATTCGTATTTCAGATAATGCACAAACTACGCAATAACATTGAACAATAATTGATGTGTGCAGAGTTCTGCATAAATTAATTGTTGTTCAATGTTACTGTGAGCGCACGGTACTGGGAGTTTTTCTTAATATGCGATTCCGAAAAATNAATGCACAAACTACGCAATAACATTGAACAATAATTGATGTGTGCAGAGTTCTGCATAAATTAATTGTTGTTCAATGTTACTGTGAGCGCACGGTACTGGGAGTTTTTCTTAATATGCGATTTCGAAAAATTTGAAAAATTTGTCGAAGTGGAGGAATTCGTCCGGAAGAATGAGCTCCCCAAAGTTTTATCTAAACAAGTTTTTTATCTCCCCAAAGTCATGGGAACGTAAATATTGAGTTTTAAAATAGTGAGTTTCAGCAGCTGGTAAAGCACATGAAGGACGGAAAGTCAAGCTCATTCCTTAAAAGCTTAATCACTGTAGCAACCCATGGTCATACTAAAAGGAAGAACTATACGCTTTAAATTTACAAAACTAATATGCGGCAGAGATCGATGAGATACCGTGCGACTCCACTGCTCAGTTTGCACAGCCAACGTGATCGTTGAAGGTTCTGACGCGGCATAAAGGCAAACTATTGCCTATTGTCCCGTGATGATGAAATAAATAAATAAATGTATAATCAATTAATGGATGAAGAGAAAATGGTTAGGCGATGCGTGTTTAGTAATCGTCGTTTCTTACTTGAAACATCCTGATGGCTAATATTAGCGCTAATGTAACGCTTAAATGCAAAACGATGCTCTGCTTCATCAAAGAATTGAAACCTTCTAGAAACCAGTTTCGAATACCGAAACGAACTCCAATAAAATAGGACGTCCATATGGCATATATCGATGTCCACTTTGAGGCCTCTGTCTCTACTTATGATATTTAATCCAGTATTTTGGTATTTGGAATATGTGCTCATTTTCTTCACCTAGTGAACGCATTTTCAATTCTTGATGAATATGACAGAAACGATTTTTTATGTGGAAAATTGTTGAGTGTTCATTCGATTGTTTTCAGCAAGCGCCTTCACTGTTACGTTGAATGTGGTAGTAACAACGGCGATATTGTTATGCAAGCAAACTTGTGTTGCTAAAGAATATATAGTTGTTATTGGAGCACTTCTGATGGATTCAGTATTTATTTTCGCTTATTTCTTCAATGGAATTGCCAAATTGATTAAGGGTATGTTCAACGTTTATTATGATAAGAGGTGTTTATGAGGCGAGTATGAATGCTGTGAAAATCGACAATTTTAGGTATCTCAACATAGTAATGTGAAAATAAGATAACCGCAGGGAGATGTTTCAAGTTATATTAGAAGGAGGCAGCCTGCCAAACTGGCAACAATTTTTGTAGAGAACCATCCTCCTGAGGATTTTCACGAGCGAATATTTGAAATGTTAGTACTCTAAAAATTTTTCCGCATTGAGCATCATGGCAGGCGCAGTTTTTCCACAATCCATCTTCAGCCGCCAGCAATTCCTCAAAAACAGTCGCCTCCTCACCAATCCACTCCTACACCTTTCCTTTCCCATTATTTGTGCTTTCCTCTTGCGAAGTTAATAATTTTTGTAAGGAGAACACATACCCTTGCACCCTTCTTACTTGGGCAATTTTCACTTTTCTTCCTTTAATCCTTAAGTGAAACAGATTTTGCTGTCTTCCCTGGAGTTGCGTCGATAAATTTTCATTCATAAATCCGCACCTGCTCAATCACATTGCGCGAAAATCTGATCGCGGGAATGAAACGTGACGATCCTGGAAAGAGAATAAATACTTCTACAGTCAACGCCGAAGAAGTGCAGGACCCCTTGCTAACATTTGCATTTTAAGTCCGTTGAATGCTGAAATGAGGGAAAACGCAGTGAAAAGTGGTCATACTGAGTGACGATGTTGTTAATGATCGCTATAATTGCAACAAAATGACCGTACACAATCCACGAAAAATGTGTTATACTATCGACCAAATTTCTTTCCGAATGGCGTCTTTCCGAATTGCCGAAACTGCTTGCACACTCATTTCATTTGCTAATTCATGTGGTCCTTTGCGCAAAGAAGGGATTTTGCACCCATTTTAGTGCGCTCAAACATAATGGACTGGTGAGATCACTCCATCGCTCCCTTCCCCCTCCCCCCTTCCCTCGTTCTGAAACAGCATGCATGCACTGCAAAAAGCAAATTTAGCAGATAACTACGAAACAAAACCTAGCTAACCCATTGCTTCAGCTATTTTCACCTCTTTTCCTTGTTAAGGGCGCTGTTGGATCTTGTTCGGAGTTAACTCGGTCTTCATATAAGGCTATGCTTCTCAAGACACATATAAAGGAATAGCAAAATTCTATGTAAATGACCTAGCACAAATAACTACCTAAGCTGAGTTCCAATTTTGTTTGTTCTTTCGGCACCATTTCTTCAAGATTTCTTGCTCGAACTTTGCTACTCACTTCAGATTCTTCAAATTCTTTCCTTTAAAACCCCATGCCTTTAGCTTCACATCCTTTTTCGTACTTTTCGCGAGCTAAGTGCAGTGAAATTTGCTTTTAAAAATGATAAAACTTTTGTTGGCTTATTGAGGCTTTGACAGAATTTGTAGGAGACGAGCTCTGACCCGTAGAGAGTCATCGATTCGAGAAACAAACTAAACTGAATGACCTTTTGTAATATACAGCTGATCCAGTAGCTAAATGAGGCGTCATTTCCAACCACATTTTGTGTCTGCATTAGTTTCTTGCCCAATTAATATTCATAGAGACTTTTGTAAATGTAAAATATTACAGGTGACAATCTGCCGTGTGCTGTTGATGTGACTGCACATGTATTCTTTCTTATGGGCACACCATTTGTCGGCTTTTCTGTTCTTCTTATATCGTGTGACAGATGTTATGCAGTCTTTCTTCCAACATCTTACTATAAAAGCGATTGCAAACGCGCATGGATTGCGGTGACCGGTGAGTATTAATAACGCCTTAATCCATTTCTTCATCCACCTAGATAATTTTTTTTGGTATTTGCATATGACTTTCTCAGAAAGAGAGTTTTTTTTCGCGTGGTCTCGCTGCAGAGTGAGTTCTTCAGAATAATCGCTTAGGGAAATTTATCGTCTTGAAACCAACACTTTAAAATTAATGGACGAACATCGGCACTTCAATTAGTGCATGCATTGCGAGATGAGCAGCTTCATATTTAGCGTTTATATGACGTTGTGCTCCTATTGTACGATATAGTAGAATAAACTTTTGGTGAAGACGACGATATTTTTGTGCTGAGTTGTTTTGATGGCTGCATATTATGGCTCTAATTTTGATTCCTACATTCTGTTTTACTGGTCTTACGCTAAGCTTTTGCTTCAATTAAATGGAGCTTGAATTTTTAGTCCGTCTGAAGCGATTCGGTGATTCTCCGAGGAGAGTAACTGATGTTTCGTCGCTATTTCGATTTCTACCAAATCTGTCCGCTCTAAAATTCTAAATAATGTTTTTTTAGTCATATAAACTTTCCCTTTCCCTATCGCCTCCTTATCCTCCTATTCTTTCTCTCTTTCTTTTTGTACTCGTCCCACCTTTCGTTCTAGCAAACTTGAGCGAAACCATAAATTCGCTCTGTCATGCACAACTGCATCTGCTTTGTCGCACTTCCGGTTGATTATTTCCTTATTTCTACAGCTCTTATTTGCCCACATCTCTCTTCAGTTCATTCATTTTTTACATCATAATTCGTCCACTTTTCATTTCTCTTACCTTCATTCTGAATGATAATCTCCTGCCTCATTTACTTGCAGTATCATTCATGGTATCATTCATATTTTTTTCGCTCTATCTTATTGGAGTACTGTCTCATCCCGTAGAAGGCAGATGTTTCGTGCGATCTGAGAAGACCCGTCAGTACATACTAATGCTACGGTATTTGCGAATATTTTGCATTGGGCTGGCGATGGTGCTCTACATTATAATCCTCCTATATCTGGTATATCGCGTTTTGCTCTATTCCTCTGTTTTTCTTTACACCTTGTCGTTTCGATGTTTACAATCATTCAGCATTTGTGCAAAATCCAGAAAATTGTGTTTCTTAGCCGACATAGATGAATGGCTGCGATTACCAGAGAGGATTGCTATGCGGAAAAGCCAAGATTGCACGGCAATTCTCGTTCAATAAATAGTTTGGCGCCATTTCATTCATCGAATAACGTTTAAAATCATTTCATTTATTTCTCAGCTTCGGATATTTCCAGCAAATTTTATTGCAGAAAGTGGATAGTCGTAAAGTGGAGAAAAAACTTGGCAAAACTTATGTTTTCCGACGAATGTTATCCACTTGCAGAACTGTTGGTGAGTTATATTTTTTAGAGTCTTTTCAACTGTTTCATTGGATTGCGGCTTTCATGCAAGGTGAAACGGATGCTGCAACAAAACGAATGCTCAGTAAGATATATCTATCAGAATGCATTTTGCTCTTCGTATGAACCAACAGGGACGATGATAATGTGGTGATTTGCCACCAAAAGAAGGTGGTGTCATAATTTTTTTTTTAAGGGGGGCGTGTTAGAAATAGCAACAAAATGCTCATAAGATCTGATACAATCACGCTAGCGTTAATTTAGGCTATTTATGGTTTTATACAATGTGCTGCGTAAGGAATCAGCCGGCTAAATCTCCTCGAGTCAAATAAAACAGTGCTCATCTTTGAAGCATGTGCGTTATCCATCTCCTCATACAGACCATCAATGAGGCCCGGTTGGTGATTACTAAGCGGTAAATATGCTTGCGAAAGAAAACTTGTGAAAGTGGGCTACTTATGTCGACAGTGAAACATGCAACACCATTATGTGGAACGTAACAAATTTAGTGTCGCTGCATTCGACGAACTTTATGAGCCCCCACAAATCGCAGGAATGTGGTGCATACTTCTCGCTCGAGCAGCTTTGCTTAACGCCAGTCCCTCATTACTAGCACAACATCAGCGATAATTTTTAGCCCTAATCCCCAAAACAAATCCTCCCTACCCCAAAGCAATAAGAGTACTGTAATGGTTAAACGAAGAAACTGAATCGTTGCTGTCTGTTGTTCGATCTGCATAATTTATGAGCCGTTGCAACCTCACGCCACTATGCAGGCTTGAAAGCAGCAATATTTCATGATTTAAGTCTATAGCGATAGTTCATTCCAGGTATAACAATTGTGCCAGCGATATTGCTAATATTCTTGCCTGATATATTCCTCGTATTTGGTTTGGTGAAAGTGATCGCTCGTTATCTACACTTACTGATAATGCTTAAAACCACGGTCAACATAGTAGTTTTTACTTTGCGCCATCGAGAAGTAAAAGTCGCTTTGTTGCAACTTGTTGGGAAAACGATTTCAAGCGCAGCTAATTCATCATTGGTCAAAGAAGGCAGGAGGATAGCTACTTGTGCAAAGACAGTTCCGTCTACCGGCGTCCATTCTCATCAGTGACATATGGAGAGATTGCGTGACGTTGTGCATCCTACGTGCATCAAAACGCCTAACTAAAAAGTTCTTTGTGAGACGCGTTCATATGTGGATATTTTCTAAACAGGCACAAAGGCACAGCCACAAAGAATGATAACTTCTGGAGAATGATAACTCATGAACCGATTCGAATTTCACTTCGACGATGATATTACTTATATTGTTTTAATGAATTGTGCTTTCCCAATGCGCAGATCGATTAATCGATGTGCAACGCGACATCAGAGATGTTGAATGTAATTCTACTGTTATGCAGCTTATAGAAATTGTTTTATTTCTGACCACTAGGTCGCTTGGCTCAGATGAATCGCTTTATGATGAATAATGTATCGACCATATCGTGCTCTCTTTGCTGATTTTTGTCGCTTTCTCTTATTCAAATGCGCATTTACTCGTTTACTCAATAAACTTTCCTTACCGATAACGCTAAATATACCTGAGATGGCCTCAGAAAATTTCAGCACGTTTTACTCCCACCAGCAGTACAAATGCTGACAATTTCTCGCAAGTTTGGATTCGGTAGAATCGGACAACATCATGGGTGGTCCATCTCGCAATGGTGCTTTATCGTAGAGTTGTTAATCATTCGTTGGATCAGCTGTCGAATTCGCGCCTATGAAAATTTTTTAATGCGTTTGAAAATCTAAGAGAGACTGAAACGGAAGATTGAGAACACATTTTCGGATTTATGCGGCAAACGTTGTCCAGTTTTGTCTCGAATCGCATGCTGTGCAGGAAAGACAGGAAATTGGTCTGAATCAAAGTGCAAGTTTATCGGTACAACATTCTTCTGCTAATCTGGACTGAAAATGAATGCGTTTTTGATTTGGGTGGAAAATAAATTTCGTTGACAAGGTGCTAGAGATCTTTTGAAGTTGTCGGACCATCCGGCTAGGCAGATGAGTTCATCGGGATGCTTATTACATTGTCAAGAATGTTTTTTCCTTACGCTGTTTCCAACAATTTTGGCGTTTATTTAGGATTGCTGCAAATTTGTTGTTACTAAAGTTTAACGAATCGATAACATTATAAGTTGTAACGGTTGGAGCCGAATAATTGTATCTCCGACTTCTAGTTCTTTCCCAGCCATAAGAAATGGTATGCTATTTAAAGGCAGTATGATATATGTATTTTTTTTTTCATTCAAAGAAGGTGTGTTCCGCCGAAGAGGATTTTTTTCAATTGGCTTTTTCATTCGAGGGTGTTCTTCAGCTTTGTCGTGCTTACTGGAAAAGCAAATTTTTGTTCAGTAGGTATTTCTTTATGAAAGAATGTTCTCTCCAAAGAAACGCGTTACTTGAATTCATCATCAGTCGACCACAACACAGATAACGTTCTAACAGACAATACACTGCGATTCATGAGCCCAAGAGAACCAGACAGTGGGTAAAGGAATTTCTGGTTTTCTTAGGCCGATGACAGATCTCTGTTTGAGCGCTGCAGGCTTAGGCTTTTATACAAAGTAGATTCTTTTTAATACCCAACGCCGTTGGATGGGGAAATCTGTTGAAAAAATATGTATGCTGCAAAAAAAAAAAAAATACTTTTTTGGCACTAAAACCAATCTTCTCAATTAAAGTGAAATGTTCTAGAACCTACAGAAATTTCAGGGACGCTTTTTTTTATGAAAAAGTTGGTCACGAAATGCGTACCTGTTTATGGCGATACAGGTGTATTACAATTAGCTGTTAATAAACATATTTCCAGAAATAACTCTATCGATATCGAGTTGCTTTCATTGCCGAGAAGTTCTTCGTTAAGAACTTTATGAGCAAACTATCGTGGACTATTCTTGAGACGTTTGTGTCCATTTCGAATTATAAATCACGTAATTGATTTAAGTGCTCATATCCTCTTCCACACCGCCACCTATAATTGGGTACTATCCATGCAATGCCGAACGAAATAGACTTAATGAGTGCCGCAGGAGGAAGGTGAAATAATCGGCAAAAATCGGAAGTAATCGTATCGTTCATCTTGTTTCCAATGCATGCGATAATGTTGAAGTTCATTTTTAAAACGGTCATTGCGAAAAGTGAAGCGCTCGAAGAAATGCGTGCCTATTGCGATACAGCCGATCGTTCACAC
>JAARMF010001285.1:33740-44295 GCA_022844705.1 Toxascaris leonina | reverse complement strand
GGGGGGGGGAGAGAGAATCGGGATCAGTCTGAAACGCACACACTTTCGGTGCTTCATTGTCCATCCAGTCCTGGCCTAATCTATCCACATCAAAACGACTTATACTACCAATATTGTGCGCAATTTTGAAAATACCAACAAAATAGACGCATACAGCGAAGAGACCAGTCGCCGTAGTCGAATACGACGATTGCATATTCGAATAGAGATCGACTTTATTCCGCATAGAGTGAACTACTCAGACCGCAAATTAGTTTCCTAGAGATCGCAAAGTGTTTTCCGGAAAGGTTTCCTGAAAGCGGCGATTTCTTTTTATAGCAGGGCAATAAAATGAAATTCATCTGCACGGCCTTGCATTAGTGATTTCTGTCGCAATGATCGAGCCAATAGAATGGGCAGAATGTTTGGATGAGAATCAACGGCAATTTTCTTTCTTCTGCGGTTAATGAAGTTCCTCCACAATTTTTCTTTCAAACTGACAAGCTTTTTTGGTGTACTTATTAGTTTTTTTTGCTCTGTCATTTAAACTTTGAGTGGGGGTTAATAGGTTGTTTAAATTCACAGAAGGCGGTTGATTGCCTCTCTTGCCTGTTCTTCTCTTTCTTATTTCTTCTCTTCCCATTCTCTCTATTCAATATTTTATAAAAGCGCATTCCGCGAAATCATTCAGCTCTTCCATTTTTCTTGCACTGATTGATCATCAGTCGGTGAATGGTGATAGTTGGTAATCAGAGAATCTATCAGTCGATGATTTAAAGATCGTTTATATTTTGGTTAATGATGACCAATGCTGATCTCTACCAGCAAGCTGGAACGAAAACATGACCTTTCGCTTGCCGGGCGATTGCGGTACCTCTGAGCTACTACGAACTGGCAATCATTTTAAAGATCTTGCGGGAGGTAGTCAAAGGATGGTGATCAAAAATCTGGAGCTGGAATTGGTTGAGTTTCATCAGATATCTTCTTTCTACCGATATAAAGTGTTATTTATTAGGCGACGATTCTAGTTTATTACCCTATAGGTCAATATGCTACCTCTCATAACTTCGTGCTATGAGATGCCACCTCATACCAAATATTGCAGAACAATTCAAATGATCACCGAACGTTGCATTCGGAGATTCTGAAGAATATATAATAAATGCTAAATGTGATGTTTGAGTGTCGTGTCGTACCTTCAGAAGTCCCCTTCTCATTAATACGGAGATGTTCTGATCTCGCCCCTATGACATAGAGCCCTCCGAATCAATCCGCCGTAGTGGGTGTGATGCGAGTTGGAGAGGAGGAATGTTTTATTGCATACCGATTGTCAATGTCATCATTTCATTGTTGCTTCTCATCTGCTTGAAGTACACTCGATATCGAAAGGTGTATAATATGAGAAATGAGGCTAATGAAACTCAATCGTCTCTATTCTTCGCAACTATTTCGTTCCGCCCGTCATATTGAGTGAATTTAGTAGATACTGAGTTTAATATGAGTGCGAGTTTTTTGAATATTAGTAGTATAAATCTATTTAAATATAAGTTTCTGATCGGGAGGTTTTTTGTTGAACCTATCCGGATGTCCTATGTGATTTTACTACCGGCGTTGCTGTACTTTCAAAGACTGTATGTGTACGCGGATATAAATCACTTGATCACTTGATTGATCGGACTATCGAACGTCGATGACGCTGCTAGTCACAATGCGCTTCCATTAGGGTACTGAGAACAGTGGTTTTGCATTGTTGTAGCCAATAAGTGACGCCCCCCGCTGGCCAGGCGAGCAGGCCAGTACGCAAATATAAATATAAATATAAGTACAAATATAAATATGAATACGAATAAATATAAATAAATAAATATTTATTATAAACATGAATATACCATCATTGGAAAATGATAGTAAGATAATGAATTCAAGTTTTTTTTAAGCTCATTGGTTACGGTTCTGCCACTTTTTTTTTCTTTTCGAATGAGATCAACAGCTAGCGTAACCACCACCTTTTTCTTTGCCTGAGGGAGGATTGCGTATTGCTTTCTTGCCCGATACTTTGCTGCTTCTTATCTCAACTGCGTTCATGTTGTTTCCTTGCTCTTTGCCCAAACCTAATTCACGTTGTCTGTTGTCCATATAAAATGTTGCCGAATGGATCATATTTCAAACTTGCCGTTTCATTAAACAACGCATCGGACGATGCAAGCAATGATTGTGTCTATGTGTATTTAGGAAGTAGGAGAGTGAATAAATTGTCGGTGTTCCTTTACTGATTAGGTACTCAGTAAAGAAGGCATTGATTGAAGGTAGATTTGCTGCTTGCTTTAATTTCGAAGAGATTAGAAAAGATTCTGTCGTTTCGTCGATAGCTTAGTGAGTCGGTAGCTCAATGGTAGAGCCTTCATCTGTTAAGCGAAGAGAGCCGGGTTCGATTCCCGGCTGGTCTTCCAACACATCGCGAGAAGGTTCCAGAATTCTGGTCAGAACAGCCATGTATGGTTCTCAGCTGCATCGATATGGGAATCGATGAAACTACAGCTGTCTTTGTATCTCTGTGTCTAGAAAAGATTATCGAATAAATCCACAGAATCGAACTTGCACATCGCAATTTTAACGCAATTTAAACTTGCACAATTGTCTTAGAAATGAAGGGCAAAATGTTGCAATTCGATTTATAGCGCATAATTATGAAACTTGGATCACTCAGTCAGATACAATTTTTTGAAGTCAGTGAAGCTACTAGAGATTGGAAACTCCTCTAGAGGTGGAAGTTCAATGAGGAAAAAGCGGTCTAGTTAAGAAATAAATGAAAAATTGTACGAAAGAATCTCGTACAATAAGCCCTATTGCTGTTCTCCTAGTCATCAGACCAACCGAACTCATAAATAATTCTATAAATAATAAAATATGTATGAGTTAATATATTCATAGTTTAGTTATTTCGATAGCTGATGCAGATCTTATTCAAGAGTCGTTTTTATTTATTTATTTATTTATTCACTTCTTTGATGCTAACATTTCTAAAATCTAAGCAATTCCATAGAAATTTCTATGGCTACTTTTGTGTTCGATGAGCAGCTCCGGATGCTGGCACAACATAGGGCAGATTGGTCTCATGAAATAAATATTGACACGCCAACTTTCATAACTCGATTGCCCAATGAAAATAAAGGAACAAGCGAGACGATATGCGCATAGATGCATAAACCTATACCTTGTCATAATATGCTTATATGAACGACTAGTGGTAGTTGGTGTAATGTGGGTTTAATTAGTGGATTTGATTTGTCAGACTTAAAATTCACAAACTAGTAAAAGCGCATATTCAAAGTGCAAACAAATTCATCTTTCGCCAAAAATGGCTGCTGGTAGAATCATTGACGGAAATACGGAATCCCAAAAATTTGTGGCCATTAATTCCATTGCGACCAATGAGCAGCAGTACGATGAGCTAGAATGTTGTGCTATTTGTACTTTAACTTGACATTTTTATGAGTGCAGAAAGAAAACGCTTCCGGATGAGATTTATAGATTTTAGTTATTGAGAATTTTCCGCTTCCTTCTTTCCTTTTTTGGGGAGGGAGGGGGTGGAGACATCGAGGAGGGAAGGGATGGGGGGGTGGGGAGGGGGAGGAATTGTTCGTTTGCGCAGCAAAACGAAAATTGTCGATCGTTGTATGGGGGTCTGTCTAGCTGATGCATATTTCGCACCCATCTATTTTCTGTTTTTCGCATAATTAATTTTGTTTGAATTACAGAGAAGCAAGAATGCTTGAATTTATTGATAATGCTGCACAAGACATCAGGGCAAAATTATGATTCGCTTCAGTAATTTCCAATGAGAAATCTGCACAGAAATATTCATTAATATTAGATCTATATTTAACGATCGCATATTCTTTGAGAAATAGTTGAGGAAAAACACCGCTATCACGCGGATCAATTTGCGATGGAATTTGATCATTGGAGGATTTTTTTTTTTTTTTTGAGGATTTGTGTTTGATGGATTGACTCAACGCACTGAAAAAAATAAAGTTTCACAAGTAAAGAGGAAATACGGCAATGTCTCCGGCTAATATCCTATTTATTTTCAGCAATATAAACCGATCAGCGATAGAAACATTGCAAAAACAATTGACTGATCTTCAATAAAACTTTTGCGGAAGTATAATCGATCACGTATGAATAGTTCAGAACGTATTCTTATCCCATCGTATTGGACACGTTGAAGGCTCATAAGTCCGGCTTCGACTGAGATGATTCATATTTATATTTATATTTATATGATGAGCGATGAAAACTATTTTCCGTAGGCGGGGATGTACCCGGGACCTTTCGCTCACCGAGCAATCTCTCTTCCGTGTTTTCATTGCTCATCAAAAAACGAGGAGATGTAAATCAAGTTCATCATTTTGTCAAATTTAATTGGATATAATATGTAAAAGTGAGCATTCGGTTGAAGAATATGGAATGAGTTGAAGTATTGATTGAAAATTATGTTATAATACTATACAGTGGATTTTCTGGAACTATTAGAGTAGTACTATTGTAGAACAAGAATTAAACTAAAGTAATGGAATAAAATTAAACTAAAGTAATAGTATAATAATTCATGGGATTTTATCATCGGAGTTTTCTGAATTGTTGAGTTCAAACAAGCGGACCGATGAGCAAAGACGTATAGAGTGCGCCAGAGGTTGCTATAGTAGGCTTTTTTTAATCACTAACAACATGCGGGGAAATTTAATTGTTCATTCCAAGATGCGTTGTTGAAAAGAAATTTTGTTGGAGAGAACTTAATAGGTGGGTTTAGGATTGGCTGCGATAAAATAGCGCTCGACTGCCGATCACCGGTAGCATTAGATGTCTGATGTGACATTTAGTTTTATTGCACTATTTTTTCGAGTATCTAGGAAATGTTTCTATGTGAAGTGGCCGGATGCAATTAGCGCATATCCTAGCAGACTCATGAAACGCTTCTCAGCGTGTTTTACCACGATGATGCAAGGATATCAGCGTTTCTATTATTTGAGTGAATCAATATATAATAAAGGAGAAGAAATGAGCATCATCTTAGGCTTCTTTTATGCTCATCGCTAGGACTGTCAAAGATTCAGGAAATTTCTGTATTTGAGTCCTTCTTTTCTTATCCTTAAAAATCGATGACCAGCATGTTCTCCTTGCTTCAGTTGATAGCTCGGCGACGATACTTCATGAGATTCTTTTTGCGACTGTAGTCAATGAATGGCCCGTCAGGCACTGGCTAGGCAACCCATGGCGTCTGCTTTCCACTGTCTGGGGTAACTCAGGCGAGAGATGGGCAACATCATCTTAGTTAGACTACTCAACTCTCTCCGCTATGACAAGTTTCTCACTAAGCGGCGGCTCTTCACTGAATACTACGAAAAAAAAATCCCTAGCTTCTAGAAATCTTTCGCAGAGGTAATGCATAACAACTGCTTTAATTCCTACTATTATTTCTATATTAAGATGGTTTAATAGCGCACTCTTATCTTTACGATATGATATATAATTTAGAAATTGCTGAAATCAATTGCCTATAGCTGTGACTACATTGGCATTCTGATGAGTATTTCATTGAAAAGATCAACCAATCTGATTGGCCAACAATCCGAAGGAAGGGTTCGGGCCAGTAGCTCATATTCGAAATTTCATCAGTGCAGCGCAATTTTGAAGAAAACTTATTGTGTATCGATGATGCTCTGAAGATAATAGACAGGACATGCAGTTGATGTAGTTCATTATTTATGCGCTTCTGCTGTTGAATAGGGATGTAGGTTTATTTTGTTGTTATTCGCGCATGAGAGCATCAGCCACACTTTTGACGTGCATGAGCTCATTGAAGAAGATGTAATACTGCAACGATTAGAAATTGACTGAGGTTGTTTGGTCGGAAATTGAAAAATAAGAATGGATGTCTTAAAAGGCAAAACGGTGGCACGCAAAGGTATGCCTCAAAATAGAATGGCCTCAGTTGTAGTATAAAACATAAAAACATTTAAAACATGAAAGGTCAGTAGCAATTGATACAACAAAGACACAGAGATACAAAGCCAGGTGTAGTTTCATTGATTCCCTTATCGACGTCGCTGAGAACCATGCCCGCACATGATTTTTGTGACCAGATTCCGGAACGCCTGGTGGTCAGTTTTCCGAGGATTCGTTGAGAGATGAGCCTGGAGTCAAATGCGCGTCTTATCGCTTAACATGCGAATGCTCTGTCGCGGAGCGAATAGCAGTTTATGGCATTCAGAAATAGCAATGAAAGGAGTGGACTCTTTTCGTTGATCTAATCTATTCGTTAAGAACTTTTGAGGTTTTTTGATAAGGATTCGGTTGATGGGATGAAGAGGATAGGAAGAACGTGAGAATTTTGAAATGAATAAAAGTTTGAGGAAAATTCGTATGAGTTTTCATGCTCTTCCTTTTCACAGTTGATCTACCCTCCCCCCCCCCCTCCATCCCCCCCCCCACTCCCCCCTCCCTCCCTCTCCCCTACTCCCCGCCCCCTCCCTAAAACTTTATGCTTCCTAGATTATGCATTTTATCGTATTCAGAAATATTGCAAGCCTTAAAATAGCGATTACTCGAAGCGTACGCTTAAAGAAGAACCTATTCAAACAAATAAATCGAATAGTAGGGTCCACCATATTGACATATCGGGTTTTTAGAATCGACACGGAGATTCTTAGTTAATATCTTCAACTAGGGGATTGTAAAATTGATGCAATCCATGAATGTTGGTGTACTTTGTTCTCTTTTTTTCGCGTCGAATATAGATAGAGATGTTCATCTTTGTCCGCTTTGCTTTCAGTCTCAAAATCCGATAATGCCTTTTAAATTGCCCACTTTCATGGTCGGTCGGTCATTTTTCTGCACTTTGCGAATCTCTTTTTTTGCGCTACTACAATTCTTTGTCATCGTAATCTCTAGATAGCACGACCCTACCCCTTCTCCCCCACTATCCCATTCATAGCAAGCTTTCTTTCTTTTCTCGGTTAGTGTTTTTTCCGTGCTCATTTTAAGAGTTTCGCAAATTTCGATGCCACTTTGCTATTTTTGCACTCAATACTGTAATGATGCAAACTTCATTGCTCATATTTCTCATATTTCGAATGTGATCGTTGTAATAATACAGTAGTTTTTTTTTCNAGTTATATTTCGGGCTGGTTGTTTAGCTGTGCAAAATATTCGGTTATCAAGTGAGTGACGATATAAACTATGATATGACGGCAGTTATAGTTTTGTTCCCCGTATCGATGCAGCTGACAACCGTACCCAAACGTCCGGGAGTCAAACCTGGTTCTCCTTGCTTATCTAGCGAAAGCTCCACCGCTGAGCTGCCGACTGCATAAGCAATACGTATGAACCTTATATGATAGTAAGTGATCGATGCATGAAATTAGACCATTTCACATCCAGCCGATATATGTCTACTCAATTAGCGTCCTTATACGTCATTACTTATTATTGATGCATCTCATTTGCTTTCATATTAGTCTAAATTTTTCACGGATTTTTCGAGAAATGGAGGAACCATAAGAGGAGGTGGGTGATATGACATGTATTCTTTCTTGCAACATTGCTGACCAGAAAAGACTGTTTGTCAACAAATTTTTGATTGTTTCGTTTTCCTTAATCCTCAGTCATTCATCCTAGCTCCCTCCCCCCCACCAAAGTCAGTAATCTTAATCGAAACATCGGACGCTTATTCATTCGGCACCAAAACAACAACTATTGAAATAATCATCGTAGTCTCTATAAAGGTGACTTGACACCAAATATTTGATTGCATTCGATTTGATATAAAAGTGCCTGAATTAAGCATCATCAACAGTTACAATCATTCAGTTATGCGTTACAATTATATTTTGTTAATTGTTTTTGCTTCATGAAATGCTCAATCACCGATATCGCTCTGAATGTTCCTGCTAAAAACAAGCTAATATTTGTCAATAGAATATATCTGAACGTATCAGAAATCTCGACAACACTTTAGAAATCTCGAGAACATATCAGAAGTCTTCAGCAAATATGTTATGAGTAACTGATCTGTGATCGTCACATTAAAGCAATGCAATTATCTCGTCGATATTTATGAAACGATGCCATACCAAATTTTATGGGCATATTATTGATGTGAAAATTATTATTGCCGATGAATAATGTAACAAAAAAGAAGCAGCTATTAATTCTTGAACTCATATGAAATGAATAGAACAGACACTATGGTCTATTGTAATAATAATAGGTTGATAAGTCATATTTCACAAATTCGTAAAATTTTCAAACTCTTCTCATAGTAGACAGTGAAATGAAACAGGTCGAATAGCCGTTCACACTCGTATCGAATTGAAGAATGTTTACCATATATGCACTCCTAGTAGGCGATGTCGAAAAAAAAAACATGTTTTTTGACTAGTTTGAATGAATGAACCATCGGCGTCGGTAGCTCAGTGGTACAGCCTTCGCCTCGTAAGCGAACAGATTCGGGTTCGATTCCCAGCTGATCTCCCAGCAGATCGCCAGGAGGTTGACCACCAGNTATTTATATTTATATTTATATTTATTTATGCGTAAAATCTTCTCGTTGACTGCAGATCGGCAATCACTGAAGACGAAGATACGAAATTTTATGCATGATGTGATGCGCAGTAAGGTGATCCACTATATTAGCATTCCAATTGTTGCATAAGCATTAATTTCTTGCAACAACATAAAGAATTTGCATGCACTTTGCATTCGGTTCGACTTCAATTCTATAGCTATGAGGCGACAAGAAATCAACATTTTACATATTTATAAGAACGGTTGCCTGCATCAGTTATATTTCGGGCTGGTTGTTTAGCTGTGCAAAATATTCGGTTATCAAGTGAGTGACGATATAAACTATGATATGACGGCAGTTATAGTTTTNNNATCGATGCAGCTGACAACCGTACCCAAACGTCCGGGAGTCAAACCTGGTTCTCCTTGCTTATCTAGCGAAAGCTCCACCGCTGAGCTGCCGACTGCATAAGCAATACGTATGAACCTTATATGATAGTAAGTGATCGATGCATGAAATTAGACCATTTCACATCCAGCCGATATATGTCTACTCAATTAGCGTCCTTATACGTCATTACTTATTATTGATGCATCTCATTTGCTTTCATATTAGTCTAAATTTTTCACGGATTTTTCGAGAAATGGAGGAACCATAAGAGGAGGTGGGTGATATGACATGTATTCTTTCTTGCAACATTGCTGACCAGAAAAGACTGTTTGTCAACAAATTTTTGATTGTTTCGTTTTCCTTAATCCTCAGTCATTCATCCTAGCTCCCTCCCCCCCACCAAAGTCAGTAATCTTAATCGAAACATCGGACGCTTATTCATTCGGCACCAAAACAACAACTATTGAAATAATCATCGTAGTCTCTATAAAGGTGACTTGACACCAAATATTTGATTGCATTCGATTTGATATAAAAGTGCCTGAATTAAGCATCATCAACAGTTACAATCATTCAGTTATGCGTTACAATTATATTTTGTTAATTGTTTTTGCTTCATGAAATGCTCAATCACCGATATCGCTCTGAATGTTCCTGCTAAAAACAAGCTAATATTTGTCAATAGAATATATCTGAACGTATCAGAAATCTCGACAACACTTTAGAAATCTCGAGAACATATCAGAAGTCTTCAGCAAATATGTTATGAGTAACTGATCTGTGATCGTCACATTAAAGCAATGCAATTATCTCGTCGATATTTATGAAACGATGCCATACCAAATTTTATGGGCATATTATTGATGTGAAAATTATTATTGCCGATGAATAATGTAACAAAAAAGAAGCAGCTATTAATTCTTGAACTCATATGAAATGAATAGAACAGACACTATGGTCTATTGTAATAATAATAGGTTGATAAGTCATATTTCACAAATTCGTAAAATTTTCAAACTCTTCTCATAGTAGACAGTGAAATGAAACAGGTCGAATAGCCGTTCACACTCGTATCGAATTGAAGAATGTTTACCATATATGCACTCCTAGTAGGCGATGTCGAAAAAAAAAACATGTTTTTTGACTAGTTTGAATGAATGAACCATCGGCGTCGGTAGCTCAGTGGTACAGCCTTCGCCTCGTAAGCGAACAGATTCGGGTTCGATTCCCAGCTGATCTCCCAGCAGATCGCCAGGAGGTTGACCACCAGGCGTTCTAAAAAATCTGGTCACAACAGCCATGTGTGGTTGTCAGGTGCATCGATACGGGAGTCGATGAAACTACAGCTGTCTTTGTATCTTTGTATCTAGAAAAGATTATCGAACAAATTCCAGAGAATCGAATTTGAACTACATAATTATTATTTCTTATTACAATTATTTATTATTATTATTATTATTACTATTATTATTATCATAATTATTATTATTTTATTATTATTATTGTTATTATCATTATTATTATCATTATTATCACATTATTACCATTACAATTATTATTACCACTATTATTATTATTATTATTATTATTATTATTATTATTATTATTATTATTATT
>JAARMF010001285.1:21583-33529 GCA_022844705.1 Toxascaris leonina | reverse complement strand
AGTATTATTATTATCATTATTATTATTGTTATCATCATTGCTGTTATTATTGTTATTATCATTATTGTCATTGTTATCATTGCTATTATTATTATTTGTTATCACAATTATTATTTATTATTATTATTTATTATTACTATTTGATATGATTATTTATTATTATTATTATTATTTGTTATTATTGTTGTTACTATTATTTGTTATTATTGTTATTATTATTATTTGTTATTATTATTATTGTCATTACTATTATTACTATCACTTTTGGATATGGTATGCATTTATGAAGGAGCGACGCCATGTTTAAGGCACTTTCCCTTCGTAGAGGCCGCTTCTCGTTGTGTTTCTGCGCCCGGTTTTACTAGTTTTCAGTCGTCGACGCATTTTAGTGCAAATGCAACATTCTTTGGCACTTTAAACATTACCCAATACATTCATCATTCAAATTTCTACAAACATGCTCAAATTTGCAAATAGTCGCGATATCAGTTAAAATATGAGTGAGTCAATTGGTTCATTTGAACGTAAATCACGTCGGCTTTCAAGCTCGCTTAACACGCAAAGTTCTCGTGTTTTTATGGGACTTAGATTGCAAGGTCAGCTTTGTAATGTCTGAATTCAGCAAACAGGTGCTAAATTTGAAAGGATATTTGGTTCTAAAAAGGAGCTTTTTACGAAAGATGGCATCACGGAAAGATGGAGGGATTCGATTGGAGGATAGAGAAAAATAAAAAACAATTTTTAGGCGGGCATATTTACGCAGTGACACATGGCTTTTTGCGATATAGCAATTCGAATTTTTAAATGAGGAGACTTCACGAACTCTCGCCTGTCTAGCGAAGGACTCAAAAAAGGGGAGTAGAGAGATGGTTTTGATTTGTGGGAACAGCTTTAATTACATGTCCTCGGCATCATTTGTTACAAGCATTTTTGGATGTAAGCCGATATGCTGCTCTATATCTTCATAATTCCATATCTCGATGCTTCTAACCGCCATTCTCCTCTCTTCCTCCCCCTCCAATTCCTCCCTCTTCCCTTCGCTCAAATGTTGTGGATGTCGGTTGATGAACATTTTTGCTATGGCTATTGAATAGCCTATAAGAACGAAAAACTTTTGAATGTGATGAGCTGCAATGTAACCAAATAACCGAAATAACCGAACGAAACGGCCTGCAAATAACGTGCAATGCAATCGAATAACCGAAATAACCGAGCGCAATCGGGTGCAAATAATCTGCAATGTATCTGAATAACCGAAATCACTTGATCACTTGATTGACCGGATTATCGAACATCGATGGCGCTGCCGGTCACAGTGCGCTTCCACTAGGGTACGGAGGCCTGTGGTTTTGCATTGTTGTAGCCAATAAGTGACGCCACCCCGCTGGCTAGGCGAGCAGACCTTTTCACCGCTTCTCTTTAGCCGGGTTGGCCCTTAGGGATCAGATGCGTAATCATCACCTTGGTACCCACAAGAAGCCTGTCCAGCTTGGTAAGACCTGCCAGAGCACGAAGCTCCGCTGGCATAGCCTTCTTGACCCGTTGCCTTCCTTGCACTATGTTGAAGTAGCGAAGTCGGAATTTTGCAAGGGGAATAACCGAAATAACCGGACGAAATCGATTGCAAATAACCTGCAATGTAACCGAATAACCGAAATAACCCGACGAAATGTTCTGCAAATAACCTGCAATGTAACCGAATAACCGAAACAACCGAATGAAATAACCTAGACGAAAAAAAATTTCCCAGAGCCTTTATGACTCCTCATCGCGGTTATAATTGCTCGACATCTTCAAGACAGCTAGTTGTAGCATCTTAGTAACTTCCTTCATTTACGCATCAATTCTAAAGTGACGACGAGAAAAGATCCTCTTTTTTTGCTCGCAGCTTAGAAACTTTTACATGTGCATTTCTTTGAAATAGCAATAAAGGGATTACCAATTGTGGCAGATTCGTTGTTGTCGACTTCTTGCCTGCTCGTCAAGTGAAAGTCGTTAGGCTAACGTCGTTTTACTTATTAGGGGAGGGGCGGAGTTATAGCTCTACAAAGGCTACACCTGATAGCCGCCACATTCAGTTATAGTACGTGCAAGCATTCAGAGATGCTCTTTTGCAGGTATTGTTTGAAATTTTTCTTTTACGCTCGATTAGCTAAAGCCCTTATTCGGGAGAGATATTTGTTTTGGGATGTTTTCTCACATTCTTACATACTATCATAAATCTTATAAGATCATATAAGATCGGCTCGCTAAGCGACTATTTTCTCTTAGGGCTATGGAATGCACAGATAAGCTGGAATAATTTTTTTCGAAATGATTCTAGCGGACTTCTCATAGTTCACTGCTTTTCCGAAAAGCTCTTCATGATTGTCTCTCTCGTCGAATGAATACCTCCATTATCGAGAGTTTCTCTATTTCGTGTGGAATTTCAGCGAATCTCTTTTCCAAAGCTTTCCATCTCTTTGAAGAAATTTATGCTCTTCAAAAAAGGAATTTTCCTGTTTCGTACTGTATGATGGTATTTCTTGATTTATGCTGCATTTTATTGACCTCATTGATTTTTATTCAGAATTCCTTCATTCCCGAATGTTCCAACTCGTAAATATCGATCAGATAATTTTATATTATAGCGGAGATTGATAAATTTTTAGAGCTTTTTATCGAGATTTAACGTGTTATAGCAATAAGATATAACGGCTTTATTTTAGTTAATCACGGGAAATTACAGCTAATCAAGCCCTGGAGCTTGTAGTAGAGATGTGATGTATTTTTCTCTTCTCCTCACCCACTGGTTTCCAAGTTATTAGCGGATTTAGACTTGTAATCATTTCAAAAAGTTTTTTTTTGCTGGGAATGGTTTAGGAGGGGTTGGGGTGGAACGAGGGGAGAGGGGGAGAGGAAGATGATTTCAACTAAATTTTGGCTTCAACAATTCTCTTTGAATTTTCCATTGAGGTAGGAGAGAGATAAATATTTGCAATATTCGAAACGATACAAATCGGGTATAAGGATCACTTATAACGCCATATAGAGACTGATTGTTGAGCGAGTACTTTCTCTGAAGGCTATCGAGTGCATCGATATGCTGGCAGTACATCGATGTGTACTCATTCATTTGCACAATTATCCCCCTGAGAAGAACTTGAAAAATCCTTTTGAAAATTCTTTTGCTTTTATTTTCTCATCGGGATTGTTTCAAATTAGGTGAAAGCTGACTACTTTTTCTTGTGAGTTTTCACGTCCTCTATGCTTCAACAACAATAAAAAAACTCCATCAAGCATCGTTCGTCTCATAGATGTGCTTCACCCTCCTCTCTCTCCCCTCCTACCCTCTCCTTCCTCCTCTTCGGCTATTTGAAACTCATCTATGCTACTACTTTTTTGTAGACAGGAAGCATATTTGCGTTCATCAAGTTTTTTTTTCTGGGCGTCATTTTCTATGCAATTACGCTGTTGCTATCAGATCTTTTCCACGAGACGCTATCGACAGAAAAATAAATATAATTTCGCTCATTTTGTGCTCTTTTATTCGCCTCTCTACTTCGAATCGTTCAATTTGCCATTTAATTGTCTTCATTTCCATTTCCTCTTCCACTCCAGTATCTATTTTCTCGGCATAAGAAAGCATCGAACATCACGATTTATGAGAATATTCTTTTAAATGTTAGAAGTTTATATTGAAAATTTTAATTCATTAAATAATATTGAACGCAGAAGCTTATCGAATAATAATATTGAATAGGTTATACTGGACTAAATGTTGCGAGTGACGCATAAAGCTTAATTGACTCATGAAATATCCGATAGCCTATAGCATGGCATAGTTCTAATTTCCTTAATTTTCTCTCTTATTGTGCTAGGCTTAAATGCCATTTCCTTAGCGCTAAAAAACACCTTAGAATTTTAATAACGTTTAGCTATTTGTAGAAATACGAGAAAAGCTGCGAATATTTCCCTTAAAGTATGGATTTTTCTCTTCTTTTTGGAAACATTCCACAAAAATTCCGAACATTCTAGCTGGACAATAATTTGTGAAGGAGGGTATCCATCCAGGGAACATATATTCGAAATTTCATGGATCTAGCACAATTTTACACAAGGCTATTGTGTATCAAAGCTTGAATAAGAATTGATGCCCTTCTGTTTATAATAAAATAGTGACTTCAGTAAGGGAATATGGAATTCCTCTCCCGAACATACGCTGAATAACTTGAACAAGATGTATTCAGTATATTCGGTATACAATGATACGAAGATACAAAGACAGCTGTAGTTTCATCGATTCCCGTATCGATGCAGCTGACAACCACACGTGGCTGTTGTGACCAGATTTCTTTGGAACGGTGGTGGTCAGCCTTCAGGCGATCCGCTGGGAGATCAGCCGGGAATCTAACCCGGATCTGATCGCTTAAGAGGCGAAAGCTCTACCACTGAGCTACCGACCTCCATATTCGGTATATTCAATGTACATTCGGGAACATACCGAATTCACCTTGCTTAAGATATTCGAGGCATATTCAAGGTATACACATGCCTTGAATATACCATGAAGGTGCTTCCGAACGTAAATGTTGATAATTCTTCAAATTGTGCTGTAATAAGAGATTGAATAAGAGAAAATTCAAGCGTATATGTTCCCAAAGAGAATATCGCTTAGCTTATTTAGCCCGAAAAAATTAAATGGTGTCAGAGTTTGTGACGTCATTCTATTAGTTGGAAACGTTCGAGGAGGGTTTTAGCTAAGGCATGACGATTGTTCTAGTGATGAGGATAGAAAAAACTTTGATGAAAGATTTTGCGGTTCATAAGGATGTCTGCAGTTTGCAGTTTGCTAGAAGGGCCAATAAACAATATAAACATAGTTATTTGATATGAAGCCGATCGACATCGTAGTTTTGCATTTCCATTATCGGCGTCTGTTCTTCTCCACTCTTCCGGCTCAACGTTTTCCGCCACTTCCAGAAACGGAAAACAATTTGCCGCTATAAAAACTGGAAGTTAAAAACTGGAAAATTTACGGCTTGAAAAAAATGGCAAGTTTTCGATTTGAAAAAAAAAAAACAGAAACGGAAAGCTGCTCATCTGAAAAGTTTCTATCACTGGTGAACTTTAATCCGGCCAATCTCTTATTTCATTTGGTGGATATCTCATTTTCTTTTTCTGTCTATTCATTTGCAAATCAAAGAGCATTTCGGTGATATCGTGTCGAGGTATATATGCGTCTATTTATGGACGTGCGTGTGTATGTGCGCATTTGTAGATTATCCAAGTGTGTTTGTGTTTGCTTGTCCGATAGCTTGAACTCGAACTTCAATAGCTCGAATAGCGGCCAGAGTAAGCGCCATATGATGCGTTTGTTTTCTACTAAAATAGAGTTGATGAAATCGAAATTGCGGAAGCAGTCACGAATAAATGAGGTATTCGAATAAAGCCACAAACTATGTCATCACGAACAGGAAACAAACAGAGCCAAATCTGCGAGGATATTGAATACAAATTTGACCGACTTCATCAAATGAAAAAGTGAGGGGGATGAAGGTATGAATGCTGAGAAATTTCCATTTCTCGAAAATTTCTGTCGAATTTGTGTTCACGAACAATCAAGCTTACAACAATTTCATTGCATTTCTAGCAGATAGATGCTTAATTGACTACTTGGTTTTAATCGAATATGACGTGGGAATTGCTTTATTCAGCTTATGAAACGCCAATTGTAATGCAGTGATAATTCAAGCTATTCAATTCTTCGCTCATATGATAGACGCTGAAACACGTTTAATGCTCAAATGACGAATATTACGCATATCAATTAGCTGCGGTATTCATGATCGTTCTCAGAGGTCATGAATCGTTTATGTTGGTTGGCACACTTAAGAAGATAATTACTTTCGAAGATTAAAAAGTTCTCATATTGCACTTAATGGGGATCATAAGAAATCACATCAATAGGCCTCAACTATAAATGCCCCTTTCAGGAAGAAATTGTACCTCTAATCCCAGGAGGTGTGAAACGAATTTCACATAATTGGGCCCATGAGATCAATCACAATATTTCAGGAACTATTGCAATGAAGCATTTCTATGAGACATCGTTGAGGCATCCATAAGATAATATACGCTTTAGAAGGGATCAACTATTGGAAAAAAATGCACTTCTCATTACAAACAACGTTATTTGAAGAACGGTTCGAAGGAGGCGGAAATATTTGATGCCCGAACCTTTCGTAAAAATTCCGCTCAAATGTGGTACGATCAAAATATGAGCGATTTCTTTCCGTTTCCAAATGTTTATGCCTAAGTGAGGAGTATATGAGGAGATATGTACGAACAAGACCTCATGAGCCGAGAAGACAGGAACGAGGGGTGGGGGGAGGAGAGGGGAGGAGGGCATTTGCCGTTCTCTAGTGTTCATCCAAGACGCAACTTTTTAAACGAATAGGGAATGGCAATAATATTTAATGGATGAAACACGTACGCAACGGAAATAATGTGATGATTTCTATTCGACTGATTATTTTCCTAATAGAAGATGCAATACAACATAAACGCAGATGTATTTTCAATCAATTCCTTTATCGATGCAACTAACAATCAAGCGCATATGTGGCTACTGTGGTCAGTTTTTGCTCAGCCTAGTGGTCAGTGTTCTGGCTGATCCGTTGGGAAATCAGCCGGAAGTTGAATGCGGCACTTTTCGCTTATCAGGAGAACGCTGTACCACTGAGCTATCGATTTTTGATCGCGTTTTTGTTCTCTTTTGTTTTTTATTTTTGGTTTCAACTCATAAAATTTGAAAATGTGAAAGTGCTATGGAGGAATTTATTCGCTGAGAATTTCATTGGATCTGAGACATTTTGCTCAATGGCATCAAATTCGACTTGTAGAAGTAGAACGTATCTCTGACTTGAATACTCGATAGATAAGGTGCATTCTTTGCCGTTTTTGTTTATTTTGATGCTTAGTTATTTTAAATTATTTTTTTCAAATTGCCTTGCAACGTTTCGATATTTATGCAAGCGGCTGACTTAGTTGGAGATTTTAAAAGCAAAAACAATACGCAATGTCACCTTCCGGTTTCCGGATTTTGGATGAATTCCGAATGAATTATTTTCAAGCGTTTCTTCGAGCTTGAATTATAGGAAATTTTTCGAGTTAACCAGCTAATTTACTTCATTACATTCGGCATTTCTGAGTCGTTTTTTTTCCATTCGTTTTTGCGTAGATAGGTGTAATATTTAATGATTGGTAAATTTAATCTGTTCAATCATTCCACTCATTTTCTGCTATCGACTATCGGAAATTGGACGAGAAAACGAATATTTCCATTTGAAGAGTTCTTCCTCGTCAAAGAGTCAGCTGAAAAAATAGCTCGGCTTTATGCCATTCTAGTGGGTCTGGCGATTTCTTTGTACACTCTCAATTTTAGCATAAATGGAAGCGCAATTGGAGAGGAGGGGGCGAGGGAGGAAGAGGCAGTCGAATGGGGAAGCTTGTCGCGTACGATGGATCTATAGTTGTTTTTTTTTTTTGAGCAATTTTCCATCCTTGTAAAAACGATTTTTCTGTGACTACTACCACCTTTTTTTCTCGTTTTAGGCCTCTATGGGAATATTTGCGAACTAATTGGTCTATTTAGAGTTCAGATATGTTCAGCACGGCTTAAACTTCTGCACATGAATATATGTGCTTTCATTAAGTTTTTCGAGAAGCTTCAAAGGGCTTTTCTTGCATGAAGTCGAATTTTGCTTGCAATCGATACAAAGAAGCAAAGGCAGCTCTAGTTTCGTCGATTCTCTTATCGATGCATCTGTCAACCATACCCATAGTTTTTGCTCACCGTGGTGCTCAAGCTTCTGGCTGATCCGTTGAGAAGTCAACCGGGAGTCGAATCCGTGTCTCTTCGCTTCTCAGGCGAAGGCTCTATAGATGAGTTCCCGACAGCCGTTGTAATCTGTAAGGTTTTTGAAATTCTCAGGAATGTGTCTCGTCTTCTTCGTCGAAGTCAATCTAAAATCCATTTACATCTCCTTAGTTAGCTTTTTTTGTTTGAAAGTTGCTTGAAGTTTATGAATCTCGAGAAGATTTCTTCATTGGTTAATTTTTATGGCGCAGATTATCGATGTGAAAATCAACTGAAATGTTGTTGTCATCTAATAGAGAGAGAGAGAAAGAGGAAGAGGAAATAGGAAAAAAGGTAGCATTACATTATAAATTATGACATTTGCAAATATGAGTGAGGATTTTTCAATGCTACGAATTATTTATTTATTTATTTGATTAATTTTTAATTTGATTTAATCTTTCCAATGGATTTTTCACTCATTTTTCGGGGGTTATTTTTTTCTTTCAAAATGAAGTCGCACTCTTAGGGGGTTAAAAGAAAATTCTTTAGAAGCATAATTCTCCTACTCGAGAGGAATTTCTCCACCGTGAGTGCGATTTTGAGACTACTTTTGACATTATCTGGACAAAACGAAGCACACGATGGGTGTAGCTGCGAAATATTCGGAATTAAATCATTCTGTACTAAAAAAAAAATGTATACGACAATGAAAAATGATTTTCTCAGGCATTTGTAGAACAAATCACTGAATCGTTTTGCTTAATTTCGCAAAAGTGTTGACAAATTCTTAAACGATTCAAATAGTGCGAAAGATTTGAAGTGAAACAACAATAGAGAGATAATTGAACGATGATCGATTTCGAAACGCCACAAACATCATGTGATTGTTTCGTTGCTGGTGATCCTTTATTTGCTAGGCGTTGTTGGCTTTACTGATCGTCGTCTTGCGAAGATATTCAGTTGCGCTTCTAGAACTCAACAATATTAAAAGTAGATTTGATGGAATTTCTCTAATTATCCGCCGTCATAAATTGGTAGTCGTAAATTTTCGAATCGTGATAATTAAATGAATTTCCAAGAGTGGCACTTAATGAATGTTTTTGGATTTACGGCTTCAATTCTACAATTTTTGCGCTTTCTCATTTCACTCGAATTGATGCTATAATGAGCGAGTATAGATATTTCCCAATGGCCGTCAAAGAACACAGCCGTTCACCTCGACGAATCACTGAAAGATTTCGACGGTAAGTTTTTAGAACTTGTAGTAGAACATAATTTCTTATAAACTATGACGAAATTGCTCTATTTAGCAATGTGCTTTCTTTTCTTTCGAAATAAACTGATGATAAACTCTAAGGTTTAAGCGCTTTCAATAGCATTCTTGACAACCGTTATGCACTTGCGGCTAGTTTTAGCATTCAAGTTGATAGAGGACAATTTTCTGTCCTGCGCGTCTAATTAGTCACTTGTTGTTTTAGTCTTGCTGAATCCCTTTCTTCGATCATAAATAGGAGAGAAGAGGGGGATACGAGTTATTTTGTCTTCGAAATTCTGATTGTATACGAAGAACTTTGCTATCTGCAATTGCGAAAATGCAACAAAATCCCCACTTGCAATGCGATTTCAAAACATTTTATACACGCACAATAGTAGGACACTCATTGATCCTATTCTAAATTTTTGTCAATGAAACAATATCTTGCCTTAGTTATTGAGAAAATAATTTGGCTTTTATCTGATTTCGTCCCAAACAGACTGCCAATAGTAAGATTTAATCGAGAACGTGGGACCATTTGAAGAGGGGATTCTTCGTCAAAAAGTCTTCGACTATTGCTCTAATTTTGCATATAATTCGCGAAGGCAACCTTTTTTTCAGACGCTTTTCGAAAATTTGTTTCTTCCGATTAGAAAATATGTTCCAGAGGTACTCTGGAACAATTTATTGAAAAGAAGCTGGTCAGATGCAGCCGCATTTGTAAGTATAGAGCCGGACATCTAGATTGGTTTTCTTTTTTTTTCTGCGTGAGCCGATCGCGAAGTGATGTTGGAAATTTTTGGAACAAGGCCATTGAAACAAAAAAGATCAGCTTAACAGCTTATGTTTTAAAAGATTAGCGACTACAGTGTTGGCGAGTGATAATATCTGCAGCGAATGATAATTCTGAGTGGTAATTTTTTGAACTTTTTGAATGGTGAGTAATAATTTTGAATGTGGCTGAAACTGATGTTAGATTTCTCTTGTAACAGACATGCTGTAACATTTATAAGACCGACAAAAGCAGAAAATTATGGCCAATGAAAGCGTCCGCAGTAGTTCACTGGTAGCGCAATCACTTGGCAAGCAAAACATCGCGGGTTCGTCCTCGTTTGCTGATAAATGTTTTCGTTGCTCATCAAAGAAAGAAAATATATATGCCATTGTTAGATTATCATTAATCGACAGCTTTTTAACTATAATGCTTAGAAAGCTTGCGCATAAAAGAGGGATTTTTTTTGCCAAATATTTGCATTATTATTTGCCGCTGGTTTTGTTGAATCGCTGACTGCTAATCCAACTCATCGAGTCCATCATGACTCGCAGCTCTAACGACCAATGGAAAATCTTCACAAATCGGCCGGCATAGTACATGACGCATTTCATACGCTTTGACAAATTTGCGTCTGTAAACACATTAGTGCAATGCCATTTTCGTTCATGATTGTGTGTTTGTCTTGTATTCGTGTGTGGGCACTTGCCGTTAGGGAACACTAAAGCTAAAGCTAGAAATTTGGTGGTTGAACCCAACAAAAGCATTAAACTTGAGCCACTCAAATTGATATGGGAGAAGAGCCGGGTTCGACTTTCGGTTGATTTCCTAATGGATCGCCAGAAGACTGACCATAAGGCTGAGCAAAAAACTGCTCTCAACAGCTATGTGTGGGCACGGTTGTCAATTACATCGACAACGGAATTGGTGAAAATGCAGTGAACCGCATTTGTAGCTTTGTATCATTATGTGAGAAGTTTCACGTTCTTGAATACGCCTAAAAACCAAAACGGCGTATGAGAGGATTTCATATGCAAATTTTATTTATTGGGAAAACACGTAAAGGTGTGCACACTGAATGCTAATAGTGCTTTATATTAAATAAACGACCATATGGGGATCGACAGGTATGTGGACCTGCAAACTGACAAGTATGTAAAAATATTCTCGTCCTTGATGTTCAATAGAAATAATTGTCCGCGAGCGGGAACGAACTCGCGACCTAGGGGGGACGAACAATGGCTTACCATCAAACATCTGATTGTAGAGGGATGGCTTACTATCAAACATCTGACAGACTAGTTAAAGCCTTTTTTGGGTGGGGAGGGNGGGGGAAGGAGGGATAGCCATTACGATAAATGTCTATTGTGATAGTCATTTAGTAGGTTGCTGTGCATTTTTCTCCACTTCACAAGTGCAACTTACAATTTTTCGAATATTTGAGCTAATGCTTCAGTCAATTAACTCAATAGTCACTCATCGAAATGTGTGCATGGGCGCTAATTTATGGCTGAAATCTGAAGAGAGAGTTCTTTATGAATGAAGCGTACTGACTGATGGTGAGAGAGAGAGACGGAGAGGGAGAGGGAAGGGATGAAGATTGGAAGTACGAAGAGCTTGAAAGACAAAAATAAAAGGAGGATTATTTTTTCATATAAACGATCATCAACTGTGAAAGAGAAGAAACTTCAAATAATTTATGTTGAATTTTCGATCCTTCAATAGCTATATCTTTTGAATCGTTTATTAAGCTTTATTAAAGTCTTGCACATTTACTTTAAGCATCTTATATAAACGATATTTTTGTCATCATCATTTAGCGTATTTGTTGAGAGCAATCTCATGTTTCAACGCCGAATCCATGCATATCAAAATTTGTTTCACTAACTTATTGCATTACTAAATTTTGGTGAAACTATTTCTGTTAATGTTTTTAATTTGAATATTTGTATGGATAGATTTTTTTTTCTTACGACGAAATTGTTCATCGAGAGCAATTACGCTAGGCTGTCGTTCTTCTTTGATTTAGGCGGTAATTTAGTTTCTATCTGACAGTGGAGTAGAAGCGTGTTACGC
>JAARMF010001284.1:3237-46383 GCA_022844705.1 Toxascaris leonina | reverse complement strand
CGCCCAACGACACCGACCCTATAGCGCATAAAAAAAGCTACTGGAAGAATGGAGAAATTTCCAAACGAACTCGACGCATTCAACGAGCGACGTAAAATTTAGCAATAAGATATTCCGCTGGGAAACATCTTGCATTCGATCTTCTCACAGAGGATGAGAATACTCTCTTAATGAGGATTAATCGAGAATGGAATAGGAAGATTCATTCCGAATTGAAGTGGAATTGTCACTGCTTCAAAATTCGCGCAAATGTTTAGGGTTGCGAATTCGAGAAAGTGTACAACAAGTGAATCAACGAGTAGTGTAAATCTTCGTTGGCCGTGAAACGCGATCGTTGTGCTCAACGTTTCCGACTACCTTACAGCATCTGAATATCTCTTTTCCTTGTTGCTTTCAGTTTAGGGCATTCCAGTTTGCAATGAACCTTCTAACAGCACAATGGATGTCGAGAAGTTACTGGTGTTTTGAAACGATTAATCAGTTTCAATCTTCTCTTTATTGCGAATATGGCATACGTAATGCTAATTGCCTACGACTTCACCATGAAGTTTCATTGCTCGTTTTCAACTCTACACGTTTTTGCGTTGATAAATTTTCACATATGTGCTCACATTCGCATTCCCATCCCCATTTTTTATTTTCTGAAATGCGAAAAAACATTGTTCCGCACGATCTCATTTTGACCAGTCCGACGCGTTTCGTTCAACCCAGATCAGCGTCCATCAGCCACACTGTATGCGCACAATGCTCGACTTAAGGGGTGGTAATTGGACGCGAGAACCTTTGCCGCACCGATTAACACATTCACGTCCACCGAATTCGTCTAGGCCTCACGTGATAGACGTTCGTCAGCTCAGTGCTAGTGCGACGAATGATAAGAACTGGACAAACGAGTAATGAAAAGCTTGAACGATCTTAAACAAGATGATATAGTTCCCAAAACAATGAACCACGCAGCGGCCACTTACGAGCGAGATTTTGGGTAACTAATGTGGCATGTGCACTTCACGGGGATGGGGCTACCAAATGTTCAGCGGCACGTCCTTTCGGCAGCCAGTTTCTTCCTCTACAGCATCAGTGATTCATAAAATGTTAGGAACTTCCGTTATGCAAAACCGACAAAAGTGAAATATCTCAAAGACGTCTTGCTTCTGAATAAACAAAACCGCAATAATTCTAAAAGTCGATGATCAAATAACTGATTCATCGTGTATTTCGTAGCAAGCAAACATCTTCCCACATATGAATGCCTATGATCAAGATGAACGTGAGTACTACTCAGATGAGTTGATAAGCATGTATGAGTTAGTAAAGGACATTTCAGTTAGAAATGCTAAACAGTCAAGAGATAATCGATGCTTGAAGCATCTCAGACTGGATGGTGGCTATCACTTTATCAAGCTCCACCTGCACATAAAATCAACACTTTCATCCACTTCATTAAACAAATAATTGGCACAAAAATCTCGATGACGTTGGCTAGTGAGAAAAAACAGCCAGTCGAGAAAAGTGGTAAAAGTATACCGATCAGTGGAAGAGAAGTGACGTGCAGTCACTAGCTGACGGCCGCTTCGTGCACGCTGCCCCTTATCATGTAGTCAAGAATTGCGATTGACATTAACAGCAAGTATAATACGTTCGGAAGCTTGGCTGCAACTGAATAACGGCGATAGCACTGAAATGTTGATAACGCTCAAGAACATACATAGGACGATGTCACTCAACTTTGCAGACGATGACTATATGGTCGACAACATCAGCCTACTTCCTAATAAACAACACACAAGATACTTGAAATTCAAAAGAGCAAAACAAACTGAATGGTACTTCTACTTCGGGTACCTTTTATAGCAGAATATATAACTGCGGCTAACAAACACTTCCTTAATTCCCCAAAGTTCATACGGTTGCTGCTGCTGATTTCTGTTGCACGAATATTCCTTCCACACAATTACAAATCGTTGCCTCAATTCAGCAATCGGCAACAAAGTGACCAAATCGCACTGAAATAAAAGAAAGAAAAAAAAGCGCAAAACATCTGAAGAAAAAGGATGAGAAGGAGCAGGAGTTCCTGCTGCAAAATACGATACACACGATGCTTTGCAGTGCGGATCGATGCACGAAAAGATGAGCGATGGGGATGTGCGTGACATTTCATATATATTAGTGCAGCTCTGCACACTACCCCCCCCCCCCCCCACCCCACTGTTTCCTCAATTCGAGACGAATTTAACTCAACCAAAATAAACGGAAGTATAACAGCGAATCGAACCATTATAATCGTGCACAGGCGTGACGTAACTGGGCGTAAGCATGGCACAAAACGCAACACACCCCTAATGCCGCATTCGACCGAATATGGCCATGCAGCCACCTTTCCGGCTCTGCCATGAAGTGACACGCAGCGCGTAGCGGCAACGAAATAGCAGCATCCTTTTTGCTGGTCGCGTCGAGAGTTGCCAAATTGGCTGCCGTTCACTGCTAATGACGTGCAAAAACTGTCCCTCAATTGTTGTCACGTTCGTCACGTCACCTTTATCTACGGTGTCACCTCAAACTCCAGATGACAGAGCCCGACGGAAGCAGCGTGAAAAGCAAACGATTCTTTAAAGGCTTGAGACATGAACAGATGGAACGCGCAGATGCAGAGCAAAAGTGTGAGTGTTAATGACACGACTTCGCGTAGTAGACGAAATATTGGAAATGGTTGTGCGATCTGCAGTTTCCGATATAAGTTCGGAGCAGTTTTCGGTGCATCACCTCTCGAATAGCTTTCCCGACTTGTGCGATGACTTGACTTACCATTTTGCAGGGAGGTGGTGGTTGATTAGCTATATTTATATGAGGACCAGCTGACGGCTCAATACTTATAACCTGGTATTATCCAACATCCCCGAAAAACACCAATACCTTTAACCGTAAAAGTTTGTGTACTCTTTGACTGCCCCGTGAAAGGTATTTCATGTTGTTGTGTTACAACAAATTTAATTTCAGGCCTGCAATGTTTCACACTCAACACGATATGCTCCTCATCGGTGATCTCATTCCCTCCCCCCCCTTAATTTCAAGCCCATGTACAGTTGCTGTGACTCACTTGACTATTTTATTTCCATAACGAACAAAACGCTCATCCGTTTGAAGTCGCGTGCCCTCCCCGCCTAAAACACCTGCGCACCCTTTCATCCACCTCCGTTTCATCAAGAAAACAATAGTTTTACAACGCGTCACCGCAACAGGAAATGTCAGAGCGCGCCAACAAGGAGCCAGTATGCAGAACAAACGAATCATCGCGCTGAACGTCGTCCTGCGCAGTGCTGCTGGCACAATGCCAAGTTGTGTAACGATTTCTCTAGACATCGTGAACTGCCTGAACTTGAACGAAGCGAGTCGAATTTGGCTGCATAGGCTGAGGGTGAATTGCACTTTTGTGTAGAGGTGTGCATTTATTTGCACGGGATGTACATAAATACATGAGCAGTATACGTTCTTGAATGCTTTAGATGTGTTTCTATCGATCACTGGAAGGACTGAGCTTGCTAGTCGCCAACTGCATGTTCAGATGTGTTGCGACTGGCCTTGCGAGAACTGCTTTCCCAAGCCATGTGCACACTACGTGACAGCGAATGATGAAACGATTCAAATATCAGATGAAGTCGAAATGTTGGATGTACTGTTGAAAATTAGCGAAAGCCCAAATGTAAAGCAAGGACGAAACCTCAAACAGGTTGTTACGCAGTTGGGGGTCGAATTGCTGCGGCACTGTTGCATTCAACTCTGTGCGACACAGTCACACAACGGAAGCGCATCCGTCCAACCGTCCTCGACGAGCTGCATTCCGGACCGGTGCACACCAGCTCTGCTATTTGGAGTATCTGCGCATTAGGTTCGCTACGTTACGGACAAATTTCAGATGCAAGAACACGTTAGGAGCGAGAACGTGAATACACTTTAAGAACATATCTAATATGCCGTCAATTCACACCCCTCATCTCAGTTTTCCTCGAAGATTCACCCGTTTGAGGACTCACAAACAACGTAAACCCTTCTTCATGCAAACTTTCCTCCTTGGACAAGCTTGCGCTTCTCCGAACGTTTTATTTATTTATTTATTTATTTCACGTCCCGAGGTGGGAAAACATACAAAAGTGTGTGAGCATGAACAGGAAGAAGAAGAAAGGCGTGAGCAAAGATGCAATTTAAGAGGCTAGACATTTAGAATGTGAGAGCAGCAATAATGTGTAGATCGAAGTGACTCAGCAGCAGTTTAAAAACTGAAGGAGTGGGTGCATTGACAATATCAACAGGAAGCAGATTCCAGACTCGTACACGCGAAACTGGAAAGTGTGTAGAACACTGTTTTTGCTGCAACACTTTTTGACAAGTTGAAACTGATGTACACGTCGACTACGGGGAGGAGCGGACTAAAATAATTCGGAGAGCGGGATATCGGAAAAGCCGAACACAATTTTGTAACAGAGTATCAAATCAGAACTGAGTCTGCGGTATTCTAACGATTCCAAGCTGAAGATTCTTAGTCTGGCAGCGTAATTTGGTTGATACAGACCACGGTAGATTTTGCGAAAAGCAATGCGGGTGAAGCGTTTCTGAACAGTTTTTACTGACATGATATCAGAAAGCAAATAAGCAGGCCACACAGTATTCCAAAATAGGTCGGCAGTAGGCATCTCGGTAATGCCCAATACATCTACGCTGTAAAGCGCGGAGAATACAGTTTGCAATTTTTGACAACTTTTCAGTAACAATGGAGCACTGCGACTTCTAGTGAAGTTTAGAGTCGATTGTAACACCAAGATCACCAATACCATCTGTAACGGAAAGAACATCACTTCCCAATCTGAGGAGATATTCTTGTCGGAAATTGATATGAAGCACATGACATTTTTCATGGGAAACATTTTGCTGCCATAATTTCGACGTAATTTGACAAATACATTAAGATCACTTCGCAAAATATGGAAGTCATAGGTGCGATCATGCAATGGGCGGTAGACTTTGACGTCGTCGGCAAAGAGCTTAGTGCAAGTCAGAATATTATTGGAAACATCATTAATGTATATTAGGAACAAAACTGGATCCAAGACATTTCCTTGTGGCACGCCACTGAGGATTGCGCGTGCAGCGGAGTAGGTGCCTCCGATTCTCACCTGGTGTGGCAGGTGGTTTCTTCAGCAGAGGTGAAACGAACGCACACTTCTAAGCAGAAGGAAGATATGAACAAGAGAATGAACGTATAAAGNGTTGATACAGACCACGGTAGATTTTGCGAAAAGCAATGCGGGTGAAGCGTTTCTGAACAGTTTTTACTGACATGATATCAGAAAGCAAATAAGCAGGCCACACAGTATTCCAAAATAGGTCGGCAGTAGGCATCTCGGTAATGCCCAATACATCTACGCTGTAAAGCGCGGAGAATACAGTTTGCAATTTTTGACAACTTTTCAGTAACAATGGAGCACTGCGACTTCTAGTGAAGTTTAGAGTCGATTGTAACACCAAGATCACCAATACCATCTGTAACGGAAAGAACATCACTTCCCAATCTGAGGAGATATTCTTGTCGGAAATTGATATGAAGCACATGACATTTTTCATGGGAAACATTTTGCTGCCATAATTTCGACGTAATTTGACAAATACATTAAGATCACTTCGCAAAATATGGAAGTCATAGGTGCGATCATGCAATGGGCGGTAGACTTTGACGTCGTCGGCAAAGAGCTTAGTGCAAGTCAGAATATTATTGGAAACATCATTAATGTATATTAGGAACAAAACTGGATCCAAGACATTTCCTTGTGGCACGCCACTGAGGATTGCGCGTGCAGCGGAGTAGGTGCCTCCGATTCTCACCTGGTGTGGCAGGTGGTTTCTTCAGCAGAGGTGAAACGAACGCACACTTCTAAGCAGAAGGAAGATATGAACAAGAGAATGAACGTATAAAGATCATACTAAGCGGCCACGAGATTGCATTNTATCAGAAAGCAAATAAGCAGGCCACACAGTATTCCAAAATAGGTCGGCAGTAGGCATCTCGGTAATGCCCAATACATCTACGCTGTAAAGCGCGGAGAATACAGTTTGCAATTTTTGACAACTTTTCAGTAACAATGGAGCACTGCGACTTCTAGTGAAGTTTAGAGTCGATTGTAACACCAAGATCACCAATACCATCTGTAACGGAAAGAACATCACTTCCCAATCTGAGGAGATATTCTTGTCGGAAATTGATATGAAGCACATGACATTTTTCATGGGAAACATTTTGCTGCCATAATTTCGACGTAATTTGACAAATACATTAAGATCACTTCGCAAAATATGGAAGTCATAGGTGCGATCATGCAATGGGCGGTAGACTTTGACGTCGTCGGCAAAGAGCTTAGTGCAAGTCAGAATATTATTGGAAACATCATTAATGTATATTAGGAACAAAACTGGATCCAAGACATTTCCTTGTGGCACGCCACTGAGGATTGCGCGTGCAGCGGAGTAGGTGCCTCCGATTCTCACCTGGTGTGGCAGGTGGTTTCTTCAGCAGAGGTGAAACGAACGCACACTTCTAAGCAGAAGGAAGATATGAACAAGAGAATGAACGTATAAAGATCATACTAAGCGGCCACGAGATTGCATTTGCAGTACGATTTAGGAACAGTGAACGGATGCCGTCTGGTGTGAATGAGACTTTGTTCTTGAGTTTACGAACAGCCTTCAGAACGGAGGCAGCAAGTTCAAATGCCCAGTACATCGAACAGGAAATATCCNACTTTTCAGTAACAATGGAGCACTGCGACTTCTAGTGAAGTTTAGAGTCGATTGTAACACCAAGATCACCAATACCATCTGTAACGGAAAGAACATCACTTCCCAATCTGAGGAGATATTCTTGTCGGAAATTGATATGAAGCACATGACATTTTTCATGGGAAACATTTTGCTGCCATAATTTCGACGTAATTTGACAAATACATTAAGATCACTTCGCAAAATATGGAAGTCATAGGTGCGATCATGCAATGGGCGGTAGACTTTGACGTCGTCGGCAAAGAGCTTAGTGCAAGTCAGAATATTATTGGAAACATCATTAATGTATATTAGGAACAAAACTGGATCCAAGACATTTCCTTGTGGCACGCCACTGAGGATTGCGCGTGCAGCGGAGTAGGTGCCTCCGATTCTCACCTGGTGTGGCAGGTGGTTTCTTCAGCAGAGGTGAAACGAACGCACACTTCTAAGCAGAAGGAAGATATGAACAAGAGAATGAACGTATAAAGATCATACTAAGCGGCCACGAGATTGCATTTGCAGTACGATTTAGGAACAGTGAACGGATGCCGTCTGGTGTGAATGAGACTTTGTTCTTGAGTTTACGAACAGCCTTCAGAACGGAGGCAGCAAGTTCAAATGCCCAGTACATCGAACAGGAAATATCCGTAACATACCATCATCTTCCACAAAAACACTTGAGAAATATCCTGCAAACACACTGCACNTAGAGTCGATTGTAACACCAAGATCACCAATACCATCTGTAACGGAAAGAACATCACTTCCCAATCTGAGGAGATATTCTTGTCGGAAATTGATATGAAGCACATGACATTTTTCATGGGAAACATTTTGCTGCCATAATTTCGACGTAATTTGACAAATACATTAAGATCACTTCGCAAAATATGGAAGTCATAGGTGCGATCATGCAATGGGCGGTAGACTTTGACGTCGTCGGCAAAGAGCTTAGTGCAAGTCAGAATATTATTGGAAACATCATTAATGTATATTAGGAACAAAACTGGATNAACCACGGGTCTCGGTACCCTAATGGAAGCGCATTGTGACCGGCAGCGTCATCGACGCTCGATAGTCCGGTCAATCAAGTGATCAAGTGACATTTCATTAATGCTAAGGCATTCCGTAAAGTATGCATTCCAGTCACAGCTAAGTAGCATAGCGTTTGCTTGAGCCCAGTCACATTTTCGGATATCTCGGTAGGTGTGGGATGCTTGATGGGAGGTCACGGTATTGATCGCGAAATTGATAATGGCATGGTCACTTGTGCAAAAGTTTTCGACAAACTTAACACCACTGATGAGGGCGATATCATTGGTTAAAACAAGATCAAACCTGTTACTGTCACGGGTTGCCTCGCTTACTAAACTGACCAGGCTGCACTGTTTAAGGAACGCCTCAAGATGACTGGTTGGCTCATTAGTTGCTGCACTGGGAAGGTTAAAGTCACTAACTATAACTGATGGATGATTCACACATCACGTACCAGATATGCAACCAAGAGATTCTTTCGTATGGGAAGCTGAGCAATTCGGTGGTCTGTAAACAACGATGAAGCGAAACACAGCATTACAAATGAAGTCGACATAAAGCAACTTGCAATCAGAAGAGAGGGCCACCTTGTCAGTTTGAATGCTGTTCAAATGGGCAATAAATCTACCCCAGTGGGGACCTGCTCACTTAGGATTTTGGAAAGTACCGTGGGACCTGGACTTAGGCAATTTGCGTTGCCATGCGTCTACCCCAAGGTTTCAATAGCCGAGTTCCTGGTGCGAGAGGGTTGTGAAGTCCCTCTGCCCAGGTGAGCTCCACTAACTTTCTCCTGCACCCATTTTTGCTTAGGAAGCGTTGACCTGTCGACTATGTGCTGCTTATTAATGTTGTAGTCAGTGCTTGGATCAGACCGTCTTTTCTCATGCAGCTCTTCAAAAAGACGCGTTGGGCGCGAGCGACGGATAAACACATTTTTAAATCGCTGTGAATCTCTCAGCTGCCTTGCACGCTCCAGAACTTATGTAACATCATGAATATTGCCGAAAATCACCTCTAAAGGGCGACGCTTATTCTCGTCGTGTAGTCCCATGTGGAATATTCTTTAGGAGTGACGTCGACATCCAGCTCCTCAAAGATTTCGTTAACTGTAGTACTGTCGGCAGCAACACCATCCCGACCGGTGTGAGCTGTAGACTCATCGAATCCTGAGAGCACGATTGATCGCTGACGCATTTTTTCCTCCTCAGCTGCGAAGACGGCAACAGCTGCAGGAGCAGGAGACTGACCAGCAGCAATTTTCGTCAGCACCTCTTTGTGCAGTGCGAGGATTCGATCGAATAGTTGTTGTTGCATCACATGTTTTTGCAATGCAACCATTAGGTCCAAGTACGGTGTCACAATGGACCTAACCGGCAGTTCGACAATCTCCATAAGTTCATCACTGTTTGAGCTTGATGCGACCTTCCTAGGCATCAGCAGAGGTGATAGCGTGAACGACTAGCTTCCGGAACTTCTCTGACGAGATGCAGAATGGCAAGTATCGCAATGTCTTCACCGCAATTTCTTCAGCGAGATGCAAAATATCAAGTGCCCCACTGCCTTCTCCGAAACCTTTAGCGAGACGAAAGATAGCAAATCTCGCACTGACTTCTTCGAAAATTCCTCAGCGAAATGCAAAACAGCAAAGCTCGCACCGCTTCCAAATGTCGAGGATTGCACGCAGACAATAAGCACGACACAACCGCCTCGTGTCGCAGCACAAACACAAACTCAGCTTACGAAACAGGAAATAAGGTTTACGAACTTCCGCGCTTGCAAAAGAATAAATGTTTACCAACTTGCGAGGTTGCAAAAGAATAAATAGTTGTTCTTTTTTTTTTTTTTTTTTTTTTGAAATAGCAGTTTTAATAGGCCTCACATCTCCGGCCATCTCATTGTCCAGGACACAGTAAATGCATTGTTAACATAATCAGAACAGAATATCATCACGCTTGCATGGGGTCTAACAGTGTTCAACTACAGAGATGCTGAATGGGTCTGAGGCAAAACGAAAAAACGATGGGCAACGCCTCTTCATTTAACGAAACAGAAACAACGCAAAAAGGAAACAATATTGTTCATGAGCGATAATCATGGAACAAACTCATAACCACAACCGTCAAACAATCAACACTTCCAAAACACACCCTTCGACGTCACATACAAATGTACACGTCATACTCGATAAAACTTCACATTTTTCTTCACTAATAAAACTTCTCCACTAATAACACATACCACACACCATCATACAAGATTTCGCTTTCTCGTCTTTGACTGGAACAAAGAAAATGATTTCAACGGAACTGAGCCGAACGAAACAACATTGGGTTGACAGGGTGACCACGCATCGAAGTCACCGTCGAGGGCGAAATGCCCCATTCACCCATCTCAGTTTCTGCCGCAGTCCTCCTTCAATGCCACTGTACGATTGAAAACCAACTGAAAGAAACCATCAGAGAAACGAAGTACAGTTCCCACACAAGAGCAATATTGTACAGTTGTAAAGGTATGCACGAGCGGGTTGAGTGTTCCTGAATTGGGAAATGGAATGAGACGTCAAGATGGCTCAAGAGTGAGTTGTAACGGTGAAGGGAAAACAATTGGAATTTGAAAGCGGAAGCAAGAATGGAAACATTGTTAGAAGCGGAAAAATAAGATCACGTCGTCCGATAGAAGATCCATAACTTCCTTGAACCTCGACCAACTTCGGAACATGGTATACGCGAGGTTCGGACCCTTGCACGGTCACTGGACGGCATCTCACGCCCACTTGATAGACAGTTTCAGCGAAACGCTTACGATAAAATTATGCGATGCATGTATCTGATCCCAAAAGATTTCTCTGGCTCATACTTGCAAGTGAGTCTTACACGAGCACAATTCGGTTCTTTAGCCGTTTAGGTAAACATGCCAAGAATATACCACCAAGACCCTCTAGAAAGATACTGCTTCATTCAAACGATCGGCAACTCCATGGCCCACTTTCTAATCGCTCAATAACGCAGACACTGACCTCACCCTCTCGCGTATACACTGCTGCTAAAATGAGAGGACATTAAAGAACATCACCATAGAACAAGATTAATGAGAGCATTGTGAGAAGACACGAAAGGGTTACAGATTTGGGACAATGCATCGGTAGCTATATTACCGCTCTCCATAAAGTTAGCGTCACATTGACACAGATGAGTTCACCACAAGCCAGCCCTAAATAACGCAATGAAACTGAAACTTAGTTCTGCCATGGTGGAGTCTCTAACTCGGAATGATAAAGCGGTTCGAAAATGCAATTCGGCTTTCAGCAGTCGATGGAACAATCAGACTGAATTCAAAAGCAGCAAAACGTTAAGGGTACGAGAAAAGAAATTCCGAACCGCATCCCGCATTCTACTTTTCACTTCGAACGGAGGTTATTGCGAAACCAGAATTGACCATTTTCTCATATTCTCTTCGGCACAAATGCACACCACTCTGACATCTTTTATTGCGTCCAATCCCAAATCATTCGACTTTTGGACTCAACGCCGATACCGAACTGTTCTATAGCTTCCATTTTAAAACCAACCTTTCCTTCCGTGCTGTCCAGATCAACCGAAAAGTAGCCGATCCGCTCGAACTGATACTTATCGTAGACCTTCGAATGCATAATCGAGCGATCGATGTAAACCGAATCGAGTACTCTCAATGAATCCTTCAACAATCATGCTCCATAAACAAAGCACCATCACATCATAAGCAACTAAAGCTCATCGCTTAAGCACGGAGCACTTATGTTATCCTAAATAAGTTTTTGCATTTCTTAACAAGTGAGATATATGAAGTGAGATAACGAGTGACATTTCTTAACACCATCTCCGGCATTCATATACCTACTTGACGCACTGCTCCACCAAACCTTCGTAGCGAATCAGAACACTAGCAATGCGCTTCCTTTATGAATATTTTAACAATGCATTTCCTTCATGAATATTTCCTTTTTTGTTTTGTAGGTATCAATAACATTCATATTAGCAGCAGTAAATAATCAACTGTGCAAAAAGATGATTAAGCACTTTGTGTGGCGAATGAGAAGTCATTGGTTCCCAGCTACTTAAATACAGTTCTCAACAAAGCCTAATTCAAGACACAGACTGGTGATTTACATAATGAAACATGCCCATCAAAATCATTCTGCAATTAGTAGTGGCTTCAGAGCGAAAAACAGAGCGAACTCCCGTTGGAAATTTCGCAGGTCTCTCATAATCAAGAAGCAATAGCTTTCCTCTCCCGCCCTCCATACTGTACTTGTTTCTGTTTCCGTTCTTAACCGAGAAAAAATTATTCCACGAAATACGTTCCATTCATTTCTCCTCACCTTTCACCTCCCCACCACTTTTATTTTACACAGATATATAAGAAGCGTGTACCCGTCAACAACCACTGCACCAACAACAGCAAGAATACAACGTTGTAGCCTTCCATGGAGACCGGTTAAAAAAAGCTAAGGGGTAACGCAACAGAGAGGTTGGCGTCTCCATTATTCCTCTAACAGGCAACCGACTGTAAATGAAGCCATCGGCGCACGATGACTATTAATACACTTTCCTGCAAAACTGCTAGCACAAATATGGTCCGGGATTCGCTCGTCGACTGCACCCGACAGGCTTAACACATGCATATGGCATCTTATATCCTCTTAGGGTGCCTACAGCTCATAATGCAATGTTATGGGGTTCGTATGATAAAGGTGGATTGATCGGGATAAACTTGAACTCATAAAAATTTTAGTGTGGGTTGTTGCCATCAAAAATCTTCGCCATAGCTTTTCTCATACGTGAGATGAAACTACTAGCGGCATAGAAATCAGTGTCAACACACGCACAGGCATAACGTCACTGCGACAAGCTTTTGCCCATGTTGTGAAAAGGGCATTACAATTAAAACCGCCTTACCGGATTACAATCGGAAAGAAATCCATCCGGGACCATACTCGTATCCTCCGGGTTTTTGTGCTTGAAACTGAAATGCAAAACGTGCTTTCCGTTGCATTCACAATATTCGAAAGGCCGTCTCATCACTGTTGGCCGCTTTTTAACCTCATCAGCGCACAGTACCCAGCCATGGAGAAAACCAACAAACGTAATTTAAACCTACGGCTCATTTCCTCAATCACCCACATAAGGAAATATTTACATGACTTCACTTCACTGAAAAACACTAAGCGGGAATCAATACCAAAAACCAATGAATTCGGTGCACAGTAAATCATTTTGAACCAGTAGCCACGAATCGAACAGCCAAAAAATACTTTAAAAATTGATCGAAAGATATTCTTCACGGAGCCGACTCGTCGTACAATTCACTTCACCAAAATTTCATTATGTGGTTAGCGTCACCGATTGCTTTCAGACGGGGATTGTAATTTTAAACGATAATATTTATATTCTGAGTGCCAAAATTAGACCGATAACGCACGTTACATCAATCATATCTCATTGGCGTCGCTTCCGCAATGTGCGAATTAAAACCGCACAACAGGAACGTATTCAACGCCTGCTCATCGTGCTGTGGTAATTTGCAGCGTGTGGACAACATATTTAACGCCTTAAAACAAACGACAATTTTTTAGCAGAATCAATGTTCACTACGTGAAATACTACACACTCGTGCAATCAGTACTGTTCGTTCAGCGACCTCTAGGAACGCAACAGTACAAGACTGCTACAGCCCGTCGAAAAGCAAGTCATTCCATTGCACACAAATAGATCGAGTCTAGAGGTTTCCGTTTGACACCTTTCAGAATAAAGTGACCAGTCGAAGAGATCAAAAAGTGGGTAATAGCTTCCTGAACTTTCCTGCTTTCTACTCTCTCTCACGGAGGTAGAACTCTCTTCGCGGATGCACGAAACGTGAATGCACGATAGAGGTTCGCACGATGATCGGAGAAGAGATCTTCCAACGCTGCAGCCTCTAAAACGAAGGCCACAAGCAGCAATACCAAGAGAACATTTATCTACATTTATTGAGCAAAAACTTTGAGATAACCAACAATACAATCGTCCACTGTGATTTGCAATGTATAAGCTTTGACACAATTCAATATCAACTCCTTGCTTGTCCTCAGCAAGGAGAGAAACGAAAACAAAGACGACAACAGCACTTACAGTCGCTCGTAAAGCCGGACCTCGCAGCAAACAGGCTGCGCAACCCAGTGAACGAATGCTTTCGGCTTATTTTCGGACGTAAGTACAGATGCGCGCACAAATACTTCTGAGACACAGCCGTATTCGTCCTGAAACGATAGTTCTGGTCAAAACACGTCTACGTAAACGGATTTAGCACACATGATCCACTCACAACCGCATTCCTTTTTTTGCCTGACATAACAAGGCCTTAAATCTTTTTACATTGCTCTTTCCGAAACTATATTAATTTCTTTCTTCTCGCATTTCATCACAGCAGTCACAGTGTTTACAAGAAACTCATCTAAAACCACCAAACTTCCGCGCACAACAACTTAAGGGTTTGTAGTAGAAGAAGAAAGTTATCTGGCTAGGGGCGATGAGGATGGAAACTCACATGTCGAGCCTTGTCGAAAACCATCGATTGTTCTCCATTACTTCTCATGGGAAACGATGGCAAACTTCGTTTCAATTCCGTATAAATTTAGTTGCTGTCAAGAAAACCCATTACATTAAACTTTCTCAAAACGCCTCTTAAAAGAATGGCAAAGTGACGAAGGAACCACCCTTCAACTACATATTTTCTGGCAGCAGGAAGAAGCACACGTGCTGGAACGCTAGTTCACAGAGAACACAAACCTTGACACTGCTAACATAGCTAAGCACAATGCCAAGGTACTTTATCCCGATAGGCTGATCCTTTGTTAGTCGTCGATATTTTATGTCCTCGTTCTTCTGAAAGAAGAAAAGAAACATACCATGCTCTAACGCACGGAACAATATTTTAATGCAAGACACCAAGCAACGTAAATAAAAGAAAACGCGCTGCATGAATAATGGAATTTGTGGCTGCAAAGGTAGATGGAAAATGCAAAAAAACCTGATTCAATATCATCAAACAGGCTATCGTTAGGCAAATCCATAACCGCCGAACTATTCACCTGAGTAGTGACTGTCACAAGTACTTAGAAAGCATTTTGGTCCTCTTCCTCCTTTCTATCCCTCTTCCGGTACAAAAGAAATTGTAGAAGCATGAGACTAAAGTTCGCACAATGATCGGAGAAGAAATCTTCCAACGCTGCAGCCTCTTAAACGAAGGCCACAAGCAGCAATACCAAATGGACATTTAGCTGCATTTATTAAACAAAACTTCAGAGGTATCCAATACTATCATCCAATAATTTGCAATGAAAAAGCTTTTGACACAATTCGCGCTCAACAAGAAAAGAAATAAAGATGCGGGTAAGTAACGACGAATATGTGCATAACGGGAGAACGCTGCAGAAGCGAGAGTATTCCCTCCCCTCCCAGAGTTTTGCATCTTTGAAAACTCCACGTGAAAATCCCCTTGCAATTTATATGAGATGAAAGCTAGATAAAGCGTAATTCGAAGATAAAATTTGATTTCAAACAAAATTTCCATGAGTAAAGGGTTCTCCCTATTTTGAAATGAAGTAGTGCTCCTAGGCGTTACACCGTTTACGCAGGTCAATGAGCATCCACATTCGATCGGTGCGCAGTCGCAAAAATAAGCAAATAGTTTTCGTGCCAAATTAGGCAGTGAAGGTGAAAGCACAGAAAAATAATCGAATTGGGCGTGATCACCTCTCGATAGTCACTCCGTTCGATGTAAATCACTCTGTCGAATGCAATTGTGTGTTGCTCTTCCCGCCACAATTCCGATGGGAAATCCGGTACGTTAACTTTCGAAGGCAACTGCATCTCATCGAAGTTTTCAATGATCACTTTGAGCGGTACCAGTATAGCCATTGTTCTGCAAAAATTATAAGTGAGCTTACTTATAATTCCTGCCTTACACAACAGAATGCTGCGCATTGAATCTAAGGTTACTTGCCTTCCTAGCAGCACGCTCCGAAATGAGCCGTTGTCATCTAATGTCAAAGATTCAGCGGGAAAATCGGTCACTCGCGGCAGTGGCGATGACGTGTCCATCAATTTCGTCTTCAAAAAACAGCAACAAAAAAAAGAAAAAAAAAAGAATTGTATACTCATTTGCGATCGATGCAACGAACCAAAGGCACGTTGTGCACAACATAGCTGAAGGTATTTTCTATCCGCTCTCTTGCCCTCTTTTCAGTGATTGAAGTACATGTTAATGAACTAACCTAGAAACCTTGTAAGCACATGACTTAGTAAACAAGCTCACCTGAAACATATAGTAAACAAAAATCCGTCCACTTTGTGCTCAGCTGCATTTTAGAAGGATGGCTCGGTGAAACAAGAACGTGAATATATGACTGTTTCAATGGTCCTCAGACAGATTTCGAAGCTTCACCCAAATCCACTGCACTCCGCTATGAACGAAGACTGAAACTGTACTGCCAACGTGCCTGACTGTCGAATAATAGTTGGAAAATCTTTCTCATCAACAAAACCTGACGAAAGAAATCATTTGCGGTGTTTGGAAAACCAAGGAGAATCAGTCATCTCGTGACTGTTTTGAAGAGGAAAGTGAAAAGAACCAGACCTCGGAGCATGACTGTTGAGGTAATCCCTGGCAGCCGCATCAAGCATATGCGGATCCACAGTCATTTGCGCGACCGTTAGACCAAGTTGTGCAACGAAATTGTTTATAGCCTCAGCCGGAATGCCACGACGTCGCAATGCAGCTAGCGTGAACAAACGAGGATCATCCCAATCACTGAATACGATACTGCCAATTTCCACACGTTTATTATGTTCTTATTCAATCGCCATCAACAAGCTCAGCAAGGTTCATCAGAGAGGAGAAAGTATCACTGTGATGATGGAAGAGGGGGACGACAGAGGAGAAAGCAGTATATCTCAGTGGCTACAACCCATCTCAAATCATGAATGCTATCACGAAAATAAACAAATGAGAATCAGAGGTATAAGCCTACTCATCGAAAGCGAAAACTATAGAGGCTCGTTCCATAACGTGTCCAAAAAACTCAGCAAACTCTCGGCTACTTTGGATCTGCCATTTCGACGCATCGAAATTTCAAGCCAATTCACAGCCTCGTTCACAAGTCTTGACAGCAAGCGATAAATTTTAATCAATGCTTCTGAACGTATTTACACGGGTGCATCGAACGAGGAACTGTGGAATAAAAAGTGATTCATTTCGCAAAATGAGTGCTCAAAAACCTCCGACTTCTCCTTTTCCGAAGCCCTTTTTTCCCATCATTAAGCAAAGCGAAGCATCAATCCTCAATAACGAAATACATCAATTTCGAGCGGATAGCAATAACTAACAAACGCACAGCCAGCACTCTAACCGCAAAATGCATCTTTTAGTAGATACAGAAGTTAGAAAGCACAAAAATTATTGGCAGATAAAATTTGCAATCGAAAAACAAATCGGCAAACTCACCTCACGATTCTTCTGTCGATAAGCGCCTTTATCTTTCGTTTCGAGACCACCGTATAATACACATTCAATCTGCCGTATTCCCATTGCACGGGACAGTATACATCGAGTGCGTTGCACAGCCAGTAGTAACTGCTCCTCCTCAAACGGACTTTTATAAATATGACGGACAGAAACCATTGCCCCATATTATTACATCAATCATAGTACATCAGCTTTATGGAAATGGATTTGAACAGCGAAGGAAACAAAACAGAAAATTTTTTTCTTAGATGCTGACAACATTCAATGGTCTCAGATGACCCGAAAAGTTCAGTGACCACAAAATTTTCTGCTGAAAGTCAGCAGATGTTCAACGCCAAACAGACATTGCCCAAAGAACTGTTAATCTGTGAAAGCGCATTCTGCTTTGAGTAGGACAAAACTACCTAAAAAGACGCTAATGAATGAGGGCACTGCTCAAACAGGTGCCCTCAGATCCAGTTCCAAGTGTATGAAAGGGGATCACAAACAGAACTGCAACATCGGGGAAGGAAGTATTGAGTAGGTAATTGAAATCGTTTGAAATCTTCAAGGTGAAAACAGAAGGTGATGCAGATAATTGGAGGAGGAGTAACGACAGTAAACTGATATTGTCGGCTATCAGCAAGGCACTGAGAAAGCGGATTTAGAAAACCTAGGAAGAAAGAAACAATTTTAGAACAGCAGAAAGACCTGAAGAAAATTTTTTACAGTTTACAAATAAAGATCAGAAAGCAAGAGCACCACTGATGAAAGCTAGATGCAGACATGTGTAACACTGCAAGTATAGAAAGGGACTGTAATATACTAGAAAACGACTGTAATATACAGCAAACGATGAGCTTTTTCTCCACATTTGAAAGGGACGCTAATACTTTGTACGATATCTTCGAATCGAGCAAAATATATAGACCTCATGGAGGAACAACGGAGCATGTTATTGCATTTCTTGAGTTAGCAAGCACACTGAAATCAGCGGCGTTCTGCGATGCGTCAAAATCAAATGAACCTGCAAGTGTTCGTGCCTTCCTCAATAATACTATCGGCGCTTTAGAATGAGGAAGGGGAAGGGTGAAATTAGGCTTTAGACCGCTCTGCGATACGAAGTCTTTCCCGAATCCTGGGATTCTGAACCTGCATCATCCCCTACTGCAGAAGTAAAAACTGCTATAACCAGCCACAAAAACTGACTTAAAGAAGCATTTTCTCAAGAAAGCAAAGAACAAATGTATTTAAAAAAAAGCAGAAAAAACCATAATGATAAGAACAGGATATACATAACGACAGACGATAAATAATGCATATGAAATGGGAACAAACAAATTTCTGCTCGCTACGTGGGAAGCAAGGATTAATGAAGTTTCAGTGGATCATTAAAGTTGATCAGGTTGATTAGACGGTCGCGATAATACTATGCGACGCAGCGCACGAAAAAACACTACCGAATGGATCTCAACTTTACCGTTAAACTATCAATAACCACACCTTAAGTTCAACAGTGTTCTATTAAAAAGGAACACCACTTTCAAAGTGGGAATATTCGTTTACTTAAACAAGAAATTTCTGCAGTAACAAAGCGAAAAACCACAAACACTAACGAAGTTACTGCTAAAAAGAATACACTTAAAACATAGAGACCGGTGAAGTAGCTCGTTACCGGACCACATGACTATATAGCAAACGTTTGCAGAAGTGATAAGTTCGTGAAGCATTCTTCACACTTCGGCGAAAACTTTGATGGAACATGCTTTGCTCAGGGCACACTCATTCAATCTATGCTCGATTAATAAAGGAGTAGGCCAATGGTTTAACAAGCAATCAAATGTGTAAAATTACCTCGACTGGAACTCTTTAGTGCACATCGAATGAGTGATATTCTCGATGGAGTCGCACAGGCAATGCGTATAATCGTAAGTGGGGTACACACACCTCAAATTAATCAGCTTGTTCAAAGTGAACCAAAGGGAGTGCTTTCTCAATAAAGAACGCAATCCGTTCAAAGCAAAGAATAACTGCTGAGAATGCTTCAAGCATGCATAGTTCATTTAATCTGCGCGAAAGACAACATCTCTTATACTCTTTGCTCCCCATTATATTACCTTCTACATCCTGACCCTTCAACGGCAAATGCAAAAAGCAATTAGCGTAAACAAGCCAGATAATAAAAGAAATAGAAGACTTGTTTCGTGGTCAACAGTACAATTCACTCAAAATCTTTCAACAAATTTCACATAAATTAAAGACTGTGAATTAAATTTTAAAAAAAAGTTTTACGGGATGACCTTTCAGAAGAAATAAAAGGGAAAAAGGAGATACCATTTGCTGCCTGTCCTATGATGTGCTAAGTATTTAATTCTGTAGGCGACAGGATCAATCTTGCCTTCTTCCAACTTGGTTTTCAGTCTCAACGTTGCAGCACCTTCCTCAAACTTCCCATGTCGCATATCCTAAAGGTAACAAGCATGAACTAATCAATACTGGTATAAGTTCTAGCAATCCTTCCATTTAAAATAACACACAAAACGCTAAAACGTGCGCATCACCTTGTTATTCAAGGAATAATAAGGCGAAGTAACTTTTTGAAGCAGCAAGTAGTTCTTCGAATACGAATCAACACCTGCGAAAACAGTGCTACTTGTTAAATACAAAGTAGAAAACTCCAGATAATCCTTTAAACACTCAGCCAGCAGTAATTAAATCTAAAGTGCGCTGTCCAGCAATGACAATCGACCTCTAGAGCACCTGAGCGAAGAAGAAACCTCAAACAGCTGTAATGATTCCTCCACTGGGCGATCTCTCCAAGGCGACGGCTTCACTTCGAAACCCCTCATATCCTCGACGCTTTGATGGCAAACATAAGCGAGATTCTTCTTTATTAACACAACGGCCCACTCATACAACTGATCGAAATAATCTGATGAATGCGTCACACGCGCCGGAGTGTAGCCTTAAAGTTGCTCTTCAGCGAACCCAAGCAACGCCAATAAAAGACAAGATTCCGTGAACCTGCCTTTACTTTGCTGTCGCTGCACGAAGCTTCATATTCAAAACCCAAACATGAGATTGCAAGTCGACCTTGAAGCATTGCTTCGTTAGTAACGGCAGTGCACAACCCTCACAGCATGGAAATAGACAGGAAGAGAGATGGAACAGTGGAATAATAAAGCCAAAAATTCTATCCACTTTTTCCCTTTTTCTAAGTTTCAGTAACCTTTCCCTTTTCCTCACTTCGCATTATCCAAAAATCAAACTGCTCAGTTAGTCTGTTAATAATACTTCTGCAAATCCGAATAGAAATAATGAAACACAATTACCTAGCCAACCAACGATATCCTCAACAGCTTTGAAGAATTTCTCTTCTTCCTTCTCTGGGTTCGTATCGTCGAAACGAAGGTAGCAAACCCCATCGTTTGCCTACAATCACAAATCATTTCAGTAACGAACCATACTACGCAACTGCTTGTGCTTGCGATATCTCTGAACGTTTCCCCTCTTACTAACTCAACAGACCACTTTCGGAGCTCAATTTGTATTCACGGTATTAAGCCACATCATATTTGTGGCTAATAAATTGAGGAAGACAGCCAACCAACCTGTTTTCACGATCATCACTTCAGCTGCCTCGCTACAGGCTAAAAATATTTTAAAACGCAATTCCATTCAAATGATATACAAATATTAAATTGCTTACGCTTATAGCAGTTACGTGCCCTTGTCTGTTCCAGTAGAAAAACTTACAGAGAAAAGTAAGATCAAAAAAACGAGTTTTGTGAATCATTATGCGAAGACCTTGGGTAAGATTTCGCTGATTCAGTGCTCCTGTCACCATCCAAACAAAACCATCTAAATATTGAGCAACCAACTATGCAACCTAAGCGGAGATTAGACATATCACGTAACAGACACTAATAAACGCACTGACGCGCAAATGAAACAACAGTAAATTGCTTACCTTCGCATAACCGAAGTTGATGTTGATTGCCTTCGCGTGTCCAATATGTAAAACGCCGTTCGGCTCGGGAGGGAAACGTGTAACTACCTGCAATGTCATTAAGACTCTTGAATAAAACATAACGCTAGAAGTACAGCGCAAGCAGCATGCAGCGGTGCCAAGTCGTCACTCTCAAGAAACCTAATCCCCAAGTCCCAAAAACAGTTCCAGTAGCCATTTCTCTCAACAGTTCCAATAGCCATTTCTCTCCCCTCCTTCTCCCGAAGCCTACTTTCGATTAACTGTTCAATAACAGCCACACGGTCATTAAACTAAATCTACAAGACATGAAAGCGAAACATTCCGCCTAGAATGCTGGAAAGTATTGACAGCATGAAAACCAACCTCAGCTTTTTTTTAAATCAGTTAAGCGTAAAAGCTTCTATTAAGCTTTTCTTCCGAAACTAAGTATCGGCAACACCAGGTCTGCGAGAAATTCGGTGATCTGACGTGAACTCTGTAGTTCCCGAGCACACACACGAACAATGACAGCGAAAACATAATCCCGGATATCCTCCACCACATATCATTTACACCGGTACCAAACAAACCCTTTTAAAACATCTCGACAGCCTCGACAGAAAACTTGTATCAAAATCTTTGCGCAAATCAAAACTTCCTCAAATTTCGCAAGTCTAGTTTAAAGTGGAATCAACTTACTAACAGTTCTATACTGAACATCGCTTCTGTTCACGTACATTTTACGCCAACAACGCCCAGGAGAATTATCCAAGGTGTAATTTATTAGCAAAACCGAAACAGCAGCCAAAAGTGTTTGAAAGAGACATCATGCAGTCGCTTCATGATCGTAAAAATAACGATGCTCGCAGTAACGCCATCTCATAATAAATCGATAGGATGTACGAAGAACTATGATAGATGGTCGTAAAGCATGCACGTAAAGCATGCACGGGATAAAGATGCTAAAAAAAGATAGGTAGGAACCTTTCCGCCGACTGCCTTCACGTGTTTTTTCAAGAGTTCCATTGTCTTCGGCGTGATAACGTATCCGTCAGTTTTGTAGTTTTCCCCCACCTTAATCGATGACAAAACATTACAATTGTAGTATAATTGCCTTGCAGCTTGCAGCAAGTGGGTTCTCTCTAAGCAAACTGTCCCAACTATGAAAAATAAGTGAAACTTCAATCCCGACAAACTCATGCAGGGAAAACTTGTGCCCAGTTTGCGGAAACGTTGAGCAAGAATTTATGAAATTCGTCTCGCAAAAATTTCAAGCCGGAATTCACAAAAATACTTACGACTGATTCATGAAAAATTCGCCTTATAACTTGAAAAATGCGCAAAACCAGAACAGGCCAGAGATACTTCCCAGTTACCATAAGTGAACAGAAATAGAGCAACAGCAAGCTAAGTAAATTAATCAAATCGTGCAAGCAGGAAATTACGACAGCGCAGTGAGGAAAAAGTCCAACAAACAATGATGTATAAAGATCTCCATCGGATATTCACAGTGCTGGGTTTAGAACAATTCTACCCGAAAAAAAGGAAAGACGTATTCGACATGGATTCTCAAAAGCAAAAAGAGATGAAGATTTAATATGATTTGGGCTAGGCCATCATTTTGCTAAATGAATGTTGTACGACAGCAACTATACTTCGCGAATTTTTGGATATAAGCAATGCTTATGAAAGAGTCACCTTGTGAAATATTTTTCGCTTCATCAGCTCGCTTATTGTTTCCGCTCTTTCTGCCTCTGAAAGATTCTATCGTGACATCCACTCAGTACAGAGGTAAAAAGTATGCCGCAACTGGATCTGGGTGAACCATGGCCCAAAAAATTCCTCCGCATTACTGTGGTTGCAACTGAACTCAATCACAATGACGAAAATCACCTCTATGAGGGAGGGAATCAAAAGGGAGTGATCAACGAAGATCAGGACTTAGCAGGTTACAGGGTAGAGCTCAGTGGGGCAGAAAACTCATGAAATACATCGACGGACTTTTCACAAAGAAAGTGCAAGTGAATTTCATAACTACCTTACACAACCGGGAAAAGTCGAACGGTAGCCAGTGATCTCTCACACTCCTTTCGCCTCGGAATATTCAATGTTGCAGCGTAATATTTCTTGCTAAACGAACATCATCGAGCTATCGCTGAGATTTCATTGATGGGTACTTCCAACACGTCTTTCAGTGATTCTAAAGACACTAGAAATGAAGCGCTGAGAAAAATCACCTGGCTCGATACGATATTCGCAATATTTTGATTGCTTAGCTGCATCGTTTTGAACGGGTGGCTCTTTCGTCGTTTTCTTGGCCTTGGTTTTCGCTTTAAGCAGGTCTCCTTCAGTTTTCGGGCCGAGAAGGAGCAAAATGCGCAAATCCACCTCCCGCTTCACGAACGCACCATCAGCCCACATGAGCGGCGTTTTCAAATCACCTAAACTGGATCATCAAATCACCAACTTTTCAAACCAACCCACCCTCAACGTGCACTTCCTACTGGGACTAAATACGCTAATACAAATTCACTGCAACGACAAACGGTTGAGCAACACTTGGATAAATCGAGTTGAAATCCAAATGGCTAATGCCGTGCGAAGGGTGAAGAGAATGGCCAAGATGTGTGATATTCGTCTGCTGCATATGATCAGCGAAGCGGCAACGCCGCTGACTGCTGGGACACAGATAAGGTAACAACTGCAGTGGCTTATTATGCAAACAGTACCTTCCACCCACTTCGCAAAAATGAGTTAAGCACTCCAGTAAGACACCTCTAGAATGCGTAAAGAGGAAGGGAGGGCTTAGCGATCAGCAATCACAGTTCAGTCATGCGGTGCATCAAAAAAACAATGAGAAAACAGAGCCGAATCGTAGTGCACTAAACAAAGTGCAGTTACTTGGTCATGGAAGGGCTGTTTCGAAGCAATACGACAGAACGCTTAGGACTGCTGTCAACAGTCCAATAACGTGAGGACTAAGCGATTCAATCACCTAGACACGACAATGACTATTAAATAAATAATTACGATGACAATCCCCATCAACCATCACTGCTAATACCTCCCCTCCGCCTCCCACCCCCCCACCTCACCCCCCTCCCTCCAACACTTCTATTACTGAGCTGCGAAAAGAAACCTCAATCTTCCACTTATCTGTTTCCCCATCTCTTGCTTAAACTGCCTTTAATCAAAAGCATCACAAATACCCACTAACCTAGCGGATGCCATTTTCGATATGCTACAAGACGCCACCTCAAACAGTGACAAACACTAACTCATTATTTTTCCAATGTTGAAATTGTAACGTTCTGTTAGCAGCTGGGCTTCGTATTTGTTGATCACTTTGCTAACCTGAAATTGTCAAAAGCAATGCATTAGAATCCTTTTCTCCTGATCCAGCAAACGCAAAGCGATCACAGCACAGTGACCTTTTCAACTTTATGAAATGTGTGCCTCACCATCACTAACTATTCGGAAACATATGCGAAAACGACGGATGCAGACTGACGGTAGTGCTCCAATGATGCGACGGACGGAATGCTGCGTACTTACACACCGCACCTTCTAGCGCAATCCTTCAAGTATACCTACGCTTCGCTAAAATCATTCACTGCTTCTTTCACTCATGTTCGCTATGCCATAGCATTTACCTGCCCATACCGATATTTATGCACTTTCAACTAAGTACTTTTCTCTGTTCATTTAAACGCGGAGCTGCTAAGAAACTCAGAAAATAACATTGAAAAATGCGTCTCGATGCAAATGCCTAAAATGTAATCAAGCACACCTCATCTTCGATCACCTCTTGAGAAATAACAACGCCAGCACCACAAGCTGCCAAAAAATCTTCCTCAGTGAAGCCGGAAAGCACATGCGAATGGAGAAATTCTATAGCAGCTGTCACTTGTTGCTCATTTCGGATGTTTCCGTTGATGATGTGATGCACCACCATCGGAATGTGCGCATGACATTGTGCTCTTAGTCGAGTGCCCAATTGGTAGAGACACATGCCCTGTAAACAGATAACTGCCAACGGATTATCTATGTCTAAGCCACATACAACGACTGCATACCTACCCCCTCCCTCCTCCTCAAGAAAATCCGTTACTAGAAAGACAAGCACTGAATGTCTGCAGACTGAAGATACAACCAAGACGTTCAATGAGAAGTTAACGACTGCGCATAATGACGCTGACTGCAATTTGCAGATTTGAAAAGCCCGAAAATGACTGCACAGTCGAAATGGGCATAAAAGTTTCATTCTCAAGAAAATCCGAAACAGCAGACGTTCGCACGCTCCAAATTCAAAAACAAAGCAAGTGAAAACTCGCCTTTAAATGATCTACGATCGCAAATCCAACTTCGTCTTAAATAGAAATCGGAATACCGGCAAGGCAGTGCAGTTACTATAACAGTCAATTTCAAAAGAGCTAAAAAAAGAAACAATTCGCTTTCTTTCTAAGAACTCTGAAAAGCCCTGTAAATCTTTAAACAAGTGTGTAAAGTTTGTAGTGGAGGTGATCGATCCGATCAAGTTCGTTCTGGAAAATAGCGACCAACACAGATTATACCGACAAAATTTTACAGCAGTAAGTAAAGATTATGCTGTGATCATTGCATCAGAAGAATCTTATTCCATTATCACAGCCACCAGTCAAACAGATAAATAAACAAACACATCAGTAGGCGATCTCCACATAACATGTTTCAACCAGCCTCAACGACTGAAGTAACTATAAGAATCGCAGGCTTTCAATAGTTCGTAATGGCCGTGGACAGCCAATGACAAATGCACTACAGTTCTGATCTACGCAACCGTTTCAGTACCCAGATAATTCTTGTTTGGTGCACATATATTTATATGAAGTCCTAAAAGGTCATTTGCACAAAGTGACTGGCGGGAAGAACGAATGAAGGGGATGGAGAAAGGGGAAGGGGGGGGTGGGAGGAAGGAGCCATTTTGAAATAGAATCCCCACCTTTCGCTTTGCTTGGATCCGATTTAGCAGAAAAGACTTTTTCTTTCATTCTACAGCAACGTTTCGCCTTGCTAAAAGAAGAAGATGAGAAATAGCCAAAGTGTTCCATTCGTTAAAAAAAACTTCTTGAATAACCCAAAGGACGGCTCATATATTATGGCAGGGAAAACACCACATACTGCAACAAACTGTGGTGGATATAGAGAAGAAAACTTGTCTGGGTTGCGACTGCCGAAAGTGGTAAACATTGTGACATCAGTTTCCATCAATAGCTGCAGTCCGTTCCTCATTCTAAGTCACAGGCGCCCCGCACAACTAGCGATCTCCTTTCCCCCCTTATTTATACATGAAGACAGAAAACGAATGTTAAGAGTCATTGCTAGCATAAGCACTTACAGCTTCTGTCAAATACGAATAATTCTTGTAAGTTGAGAGATCACCTGCGCTTTATAGGTCGCAGGTTCTGCGCCAGTTAGCTGGAGCTCTTGCTTAGCCAACGTGACAATGTTCTGAAGATGAAGGCTAAGCGTCGCATTCCTCAGAGTTTCGTGCACTTTAAAATCCGACAATCCCAACCATTTCAAGTCCGCCTCCATCTGAACTTGCAATCTTCATATATTATCAATCAAAACTGCTCTCCCACTGGACGACGAAAATTTAACGAACTCGAAGCACGTAGTGTAGACGCAACTGCATAAACCAAAGATTCATGGGTGAGATTTCAAGGACGCACATCAACTCACCTGAAATACCCCAACAACACGATAGATGATTTAAGCACTGAAATAGAGCGACAATGCCGATGCAACAAGCATGGCATGTTTTCGCGAGCGATTTAAGAACCCTTCCGTGTCCCCTCCCCCTATACCCTCTCCTGTCCTTGCGTCTCTCCAATTTGCAGTGTTCTTTCGACGCTGGCTTTCGCCCGTCATTTCCTATACTTGCATGGTGCTTTAAAAGAAATGCATTAGAGTTAACGGTTCAACCTTCAAGCATCGAAATAAAAGTGATTTTTAGTTTTGGAGCTTTATGCAACGTTTGGGATCTTCTGCGAAACTTTCATGGCCTTTGTGAGTTCGTTCGGTTATCTACGGTCACCTGAAAATATACAAAAGTTCTACTGAGAAACATCAATATACGCACCAAAAAAAGGAGGAACACATGTCTGTTCGACATGCCCTGCAATGAAGAGCATACGACGACCTCTGCTAGCTTCAGTCGACAAAAATGAGGAGTAAAACATTCTCCAACGAGCCTACGAGAGTTTTAATGGATAACACCTCCACAAGACACCACTGTACTTTCTTCCCTATAAAAAGTCAAAAATTACCTAGTCATTCATTGCTCGTCTCCTTTATGCATTTTCTGCATTCGCGTCGATGTTGTCATCACTAAATACATCTAAATGTGTGCCCACCGATATTATTTCGGAACTCTCCGTGGTTCTCGCAAACATTTAATCAAAGTTGAAAGCGCTGGACTCAGTACGGACATGAGATTTCGTCCGTCAGCAATGTTTTCAACATGTATAACTTTGAATTCGAAAAACAAAGCAACCGCTTCGAAACAATTTCGCAACGGCCACATCTGCTCCAAAAAAAAAGAACAAGAGCAGAACGACATCTTGCTTTCCTGAATGTTAAAAACAACTCCATACCACCACCTTCTTGGGCAACATCAGTGTTGGCCATTATACCTCCGTGAAAACTTAGATGGCGCATTGCCAAATTCAGTCTCATAAAAAGCGTTTCAAGAATAGCAAAATATGAAGCAGCACTAAACCAGCTAGGGAAGCAAACGTTGAAAGCCTAAATAAGTGATAAGCAAAGAAGATGAGGGAATACTAAAAATGCTACACTTCATACGAGCATAACATTGATTTTTCGATATTGAAGGATATCCTCATGATATGCACAGGGGAACACTAATTTTAGTACGAGTCGAAATAACTCCCTCCTAACATGACGAAGTCTGCTGGAAACTGACGCATAGATTAAGTGGTGTATCTTGGAAGATGTTCTCAAAAGACTAGATTGATGGGAATTTTCATCAAATTTTTCTATGAAAAATAAAAGTTCCATACTCGAAAAAACCGACTCTAATTTTTTATCTCCATTGGATGGTGGTCATTTTTTCCAAGTTGCGTTACGCTCAAAAGTAAAGCTCCCAAACGATTATGCCCACCTGCCTGGCTCGAAGTTGTTGAGAAGTGGCCACGAGAACAGCGCTCACCAATCAAACACGGAATAACATTTTGGGGCCAAATCGTCTCCTATATCGCTAACTGCAGCGTTCCTCGTCGGTTATCGCTGATTCGGTTACGTGGAACGATTAACAATACATAGATTCCAGATGAGGTACTCATTTTTTACATCAGCTACGCCTCTTTCGTATATTTCATCATCGAGATGCTTATGACAAAACAAATGCATGAACATAAGCTTGAAGATAAACGATAATAGATAACCGTGTCCGGAAAGGTTGGCCAATTTATCTCGATGTGCATATTCTCCCACCATTTGTTCATGCCATTCCTTATGCGTCCAACTCGGATGGAAATTTTTTTCTGGATTAAAGGTGCGTAAACAGTGAATGGAATCTGCGGTGTTGATATTTGGTTGCGTTATAACTCATAATTTGATTCTTGCAAAGAACAGCGATCCGGAAATCATTGCATCGCATAGTTCTGTTTGTGAAAAATTCCACACAAAACTGGAGAGAAATGATTCAAAATTGGTATGGGTGCACCTTGATGAATATTGCTGGCGTCATTAAAATCACTTGGTAGCGCATGTAAATGAGTAGTGAAAACTATCGTCAGAAGGAGTCTGCTTCCACTTGATGAATTCTACTGTTTGCATGTCATTTAATTTGCGCTCGGAAACTTCACAGAAAGATATTATGTGTTACTTTCAGTTCTAGAATTCAAGCTCTTCCCTTCTCTAACTTTCTACGCTGATTTCCGAATTTCCTTGCCACAGATCCTGTCCGTCTGTCTGTTTGTTCGCATGCCTCTTCATCAACCCAATTGTTTCAACAGGGCAACCACTGAAACCAGATTACGAAATTCGGTAAGTATGAGACGCACCATCAACGTCCTGTGTGATATTTCGAGTCAATTCATCAGGATTACAGGAATTTTTAAGCATATAAAAGAGCTAAAAGAATCTAATTCACCGCACTTACTTTTTTAGAGCAATTTTGCGGTCGGTCGAATGAGTTGGAAATTAGAATATGATAATCGTGTTCTGCATATTTTGTTTCGTTTTTTGATAATTTGTGGGGTGAGAAGAATCAGGTGAGAAGAATGCAGAAGGGCATTTCGTGCCATCCCTTCTGGTGCGCTTCTCCACCTTTTATGGCATGTCTTCGTCAGCTATGGCACGGCGCTGGCATTAATGAGTAACCCTTGAAAGTGCTCACAACCATAAATGCTTTCCACTACATCTGCATGCATGTCCTGGCATTTCCTCGCTTTTGCTCGAAGTTGTTCTAGTAACCACGTTGAGTGCTGAGCTTGTACTCTGTTTCGATTCCTTTCGGTAGTTGTGAATTTCGCGATTCTCGGTTGCTGTGATCCTTTCCCTTTACTGCTGCAGTCTTGAACTGACCACTTCACGCACCCCGCTAGCGCGCTGAGTCCGATCACGGGGGTATATCGGTGCTAATAGAGCTGTGAGCGCTTACCGCGTATGGCCCATCTGGTTGGTATTTGCTAGGTAGTTGTTACTGAAGGCCGTATCGAAAACTATTTTAATGAAGCAATCCATTATGAAGAAGCCGTAGATGCACATGCTGGTGCTATCATGAAATAACTCATTTTAAACAGTTTCGATGATATGCTTCCATCACTGATCGATGAGCCACACACCAAGCACAGGCATATCGTTGAGTACTTGTGACGTAGAGATACCACAACAAATGACGGTGATTTGGGGGAACGGAGTCTGATAGTCGTCTTCATTCTGTGATGCTATTCTAGCGTTTTGTTCTACATTTTTTTTGCCTTGTGTGCTATTACTTTCACTCATTCGATCGGTCTAGTTCACAGGTGAATTTCAATTTCTTTTTTCTTTTCACAGTACTCTTAGCACTTGCATAGGTTATACGCTCCGCAAGTGTTCTCGGTTCACGTATGATATTACGATCGTTCACAAAGGTAAAACTTTCTTCCTATAAAAGAACAACCTGTCAGTACTGGTCAGGCTTAAGTGCCAACAAGTCAGGCTTAATTTGATTTCTTCTCCATTGGGCAACTGCAACGGTGTGATCACAAATGTCCATTGCAGTTTATGAATTCGTGTCTTTTGCATAGAATAGCATTCACGTCTTTCCCGTTTGCAACTTACCGTAAGGAAAACCTACCGTGATGCAGTTGCGAGAAGAAAAGCCATGTTGCCTCAGCCAGGTGACAAATAGGATCTTCTGGGTCTATGAACTTTCGATGCGCTATCGCAGCTTAGAAATTCCGCAAAAGACTCGCTGATTTTCCCTGTTTGTTTGGTGTCGTCAAATTACATTTAAATTTATATTCTGTCGTGCTTTTTAGCAACAAAACTTTTGCCAACCCCACTGACTCTAGTTGCACGTTTGAATGAGTCCGTTTATGAATTACGAATCATCATTCATCACCGATGAATTCTTTGTCAATAAACAGTTCGAAACGCTGACGCTGTGAGCTGCTGACGAGCCAGCAGTTGCTGAAAACGAGTGCTTTACAAGAGCAGACATGCTTGAGGGTCAATCTTTGTTCAAAACTCTTCACGGCGCAAGCAATCCACCATCTGTTTCTGCGTCACACGCTCATTTCACTGACTGTTCGCTGAACTCCAACTTAAGCAAACGCGACAGTATATTTCCGTTTCGAAATTCATAGAAAAACTCGTGGATGCCCACCTGCTTCTTAGTTGGACACTAGATATAGCATTGATGATCTTTGACAATTTAAAATTCCTTTCTACCCCTAATCACCGACTCTTCCTTCCGAAAACCCATGTTATTAGATTTGAAGGAGTACATGTACCGTGGTGTTTACGCGTTTCAGTGCCGTTTAGAGATTTGTGGTTTACCTCTCGCTGAGCGAACGGTTGATTGCTAGGCACGCGTATTCTTTGGAGCTTCGTAGTATGTGCTAGTTATTAGATGAGGATACGTGAATTTGCTGGGGAGTCGTGGTCGTCTCTTACTTCAGTTTTGGTATCATTCATTTACTGACTGATTTGGGTGTCTCTAGCACATTCAATTTGTACGACGTATTCACTTCATCCAGATCGTGAAACATTCCATCACTACGCTTGATCGCGCAAATCCCTCGCCACTTTATTCATAAGTAACGGAAAACGAGGTCCTACCACTACCCTGGTAATATTTACTTGTCTTATTGGTGTCGAAATGTTTACGAACCACTAACTAGTTCAATAAGCAGGATTTGCAAGAGGAAACTGCTTGTAAAATGGCCATACCTTGAAATTTATGTTTTAGAGAGAAAATCAAGGTAGATTTGAGCGCTCCAGGTAATCCCAGTCAAATACTTCCAGCCTATCCTCATTCATAGAAAATGATTTGGTGCTGCTGCAGAACATAGCTAAAATGTACGGGATGCTCACGCGTTTTCACCTTTTAACCGCATGTGATGGCGGCCTGCCCGTACCTTGCTTGTTACTGATGCATGCAATCTTCCCCTCGCTCCCTCCGTATATATCGTCCTACCATCGAAAATTTCTTTCAGCCACGCGATAAAGTGTTTGCCTTTGATTTACAGGATTGCACAAACGAAAATATTACGGCTAAGCTTAGGATTTCTCGCTCGTTTATACTTGAGGGAGTGCTCGCATATTAAGCGCAATGCATTAGCCATGGGCTTACATGCACATGCGCCATTCGCTATCCTTGACACGAAACATCGTTGTACTCGGATTATTCATTCTCGGCTAAACGAATTACGTCTCAAACAGACGCATTTAGCACTGAAATGTACTCCAAATGAACCTAACAAAATCCGCATTCATAAACACATTTGACTTTATTGCGGCTTCGGGTACCACTGCACTCATTTCACAGCGAATAAAAAAAATTCGCATGTGACTAATAAAAATGCACTTTCCGTATGCGAAGGACGAAGAACGCTTCCAAGCATTTACAGTTTTACACATGAAAAAGAACACACATACGTCTGGAATCTTGGCAAACAATCGCTCAGACAAATGCGGTTGGTCGTAATTCGCAAGCATGGCAAAACCTAGCACTGTATTCCACAGGAGGAGAAAAAAGTCCAAGGTCGACCCCCTGAATTTACAATGCGACCATCCAAGTTTTTATCTGTTCCCTTCTGTCATTTATTAAGTTGTGGTGAATAATCAATTTGGTCTCCACGATCCTTTATGGAATTCCACATATACGTTCCCACAAACCATGAAAAGCAACACTGGGACATAAATTGCGTCTCAAGAACAATGAAATATGGCGTGTAATCGCAGCGTATACCAATCTCATCCGCAAGCGGTGAATATGTCCTCATATGAATATGATTTCGATCCGTTTTCAGCCGGTCGAAAAAAGTCTACTGGAGAAAAACTTTCTCCTTGGTCGAGCCGATTTTGTCGGTCTTATTTTTAAGGGATACCCATATGAGAAGCCATCTTTGAAATGATTGTAAAATCAAATGGCGTAAATGTTCTGAAGTATGTTAGTCCTGAAGATTCCAGAAGACCAGTCCGAAAGTAGCAGAGTGAACGGTTTTCAAGATGCTAAAGACTAACGAGCCGAAATATTGGCAAAATGACAGCAACAGTGTGAAAAGCGGAAAGTTTTGACAGCCAGATTCGCCAGATTTTCATAGTCTTTTCATTTTGGTACTCTCTGCGTTTATACTCAGTTTGCACGTGCAAAGCTGCCTCAAGTATTTGAAGCTGTTTATTTAACGTTTGCACAAATAGGGACTATATTTCAGCACTTAAACAAAAGGAAAAGGCATCCTTGCCTCAATATAGCTTAACGGTGGATCGTTTTGCGTCATGGGGGATGGGGGTGGAGGGGAGAGAGGGAGCAAAGATGAGAGGGCATCATTGCTTTTTTTGTGACCTTTACGAACAGTTGACAGTATACCAAGGTTTCATGCTCATGCATATATGCCGACTTGTAAACACTCCACTATACATCGACCATGAGCGAATTATTGACCGTTTGCGTTTGTCGATATAATGTAGCGCACTTTCTTTATTCATCCATCAATCGCTAGACTTTATGCAGATGCAATTTTTTGTGGCGCCTTTTATTATTTTTGCACGTTAAGTGAATTTATGTTCCATTTCATTTCCATTCGTTTTAATCGCCAAACAAACGATTTCTGCCTGAGCAAATTTGTGCGATCATCTCTTAGATGTTTGAAGTGATATACATATTTATACGGTGAGGCCGAATAAGTAGGGTATAGAATTGATACGATGTATAATTTGATCCCCAATGACTATTCAATTTCTATTTCTTATCAGACATGATAAAAGTGGAATTCCTTGGCGTGATTTCAAAATATACGGTCAGATTCAATAAAAGACAACTTTTTCTTTGTAAGTTTATAGCTGTCTTTGATATTAACGCAGCGCAATACAAACAAAATGCACTTTATTGTCGCTGTTTAGTATCGGATTGAGATGGCGTTTATCCCGTGAAAGATTCGTTGTCGTGATATTGGCGGTGATATAAATTCCCAGATGAACAGAGTCATCTCCAACTTCTCTCACTCGATGCAGTATAAGAAAATCACTCAAGGGGACGCATCGTCAATTTTAAAATTGCGCTATCAGAGCACTTAATCACCGTAAAGGCAAATTGAATTTGACGACAAGCACATTCAATGATCTGACCGTACTAGTGCAGACTTTCTTCGCTGTTATCCATAATAGTTGCACATCTAACGAAAACGTACTTGGATTCATCATTTTCTTAAAATTTTCTTACATTTTCTTAAAAAGGATGCAAGTTATCTCGCATCCTTTTTGCAAGCTACCTTGCATTTTTAAGAAAAACGGTGCATGATTTTTAAGTGCTGCAGCAACTCGGTCAACAGCATGATTTCAACGACTCAGTTCTATCTTCAAGTCACGATATGTCACTCAAGTTCGCTGTTCGTTGCCCATTAGGAATCATTGCAAGTGTTAAGCTTCTCGAAGATATTTGTACTCACAGCACATTTCCGTGGCGTTATGTAACGTGTGCAAGATGATAGAAGGCTGTGTTATGGCAACATATATTTCCTTGCCAGGCCTGACATTTGCGGTGAGCCTAGGGTATGAATTGAAAGAAAGGAAGGCTTCGTAAAAGCGATTATCGCGTCGTGAATCGTTTGCCGTCTATCTCGTCGATAAGTTATTCATTCGTTTCGACATGTCCTCACATGTCATCGATTGTTTAGCGAGTAGTTCAACTGGCGCTTGCATTAAGACTACCGGCTTATCGGTCATCCTTACCTGAAAAGAAGTTTTTTCCAAATACCTCGTTGTAACACGTCAATAAAACCATAGAGATCGGGTCTACGCTAATTTCTGTGTGCGGGCATTGCTTTTGTGTCCTCCTCCTAAGTATTACTAGCTCGAAACTCGCAACACCAACAATTATGGAATTTTGTCCGCCTAATTTGTAACTAATATTTATGTGTCACTTATGGATCGTTAGAATTTATGAAGATTTGTCAATCATTGTTAGAGTTATATTGGGCAAAATTAGCACATTTCGACCTCGTATTGTGAAGCAATTCAAAAGCAAATTTAACTTCTCAGATTCATTCAGCATTCTTCTGCACACTATTTTCTACCACGATAGGGTCTATCAACAAGTATAAGTGAGAGAAGAAAGGAAACGAGCGCAATACGTCATCGCAGCTCACAAAATTCAAAACAGTGAGTAATTAATGTGCGTAAATTGTGATAAGTTATTTTTAAGCAAGAAGCTGAAGAAGCATACAACTCATTCCAGAGAAGGCGAAAAAAAAGAAAAACAGTTTCATAGTAAAGTAGCGATAAAGGAAAAGCAAATTTCTGGAAAGGACTAAAAACATCGGAGAAGTGAAGCGGACAGACGACTCTAGACAACTACAAAAACAATGCGCTTAAATCAAGGAAATATCAATAAAAAGTTCAATTGCATGAACTGCGAAATTTGAGTGACGAACTCAACACATTTTCCTTTCGGTCAAATGTCCATTGCAAAAAGTTGAGAGCTGTTATATATCCTATTAAACTGTATGTCTCTCCGAATCAAAGAAACGGTAAGTCTTACATCATAGCCTATCAAGCTAATTTCGTTGAGTAAAATTAAAATATTCAACACTCACAAGGAATATGTTATTTCCAACATCGTTATAACAAAACACAGCAAACAATTCACTTCTGGGAACATGTTTCTTGCCTTCGGAATCGTTGGGAAGCGTACACCCTGCGATGTGTTAATGGGTTCGTATTGCGTATTGCGTATCATCTGTACCGAGCTTCTCGTAGGATTGTAGGCATCCACTATTCTGTCTTGAAGTCAGTAAGCTGCTGTGGTTGCTCTGACTTCCTGATCACTTTTCAAAATATAACAAATCTCGAGAGTTTACCAAAACGGTAATCCTCTTATCAAAGAATAGCAGTTCCGCAAAATGGATAAGCGATAGCTTTTCATAAGCGGCCCATGGGCAGAATGCAGTTTAAATTTTATATGCTCTCATGCCACGTTCGTTTGTGAATACGCCAAGTCACGATTTCGTTATCTCCTTTTCTTCCGGCAGACGTGCTATTTGATTTCCTGCATTGTAATCATTTTACTGTTGTAGTTCTCATGGTGCTTATATAGTTGGAATAGTTAGCTGTGAATGTCTGGAATGCTTACATTGTTTACGTCGTCCATAAGCAAGGGTAAGCTCATTCCCCTCGACAGCATCGTTCGTCTCTGTTGTCTTTGAAACTGACAACGGATGGCTGTGATGTCTATTGGCAAACAATCAATTTCTCCCACAAAAGGCGACAACGAGACGAATTAGTTATGGAGCACCAACATGATTAAACGAGCTTACCACATCTAAAGACACCTTTAGTTCTGAGCAGTGTGCGGTTTCGTTGCAAAGCGGTGCAACTGAGATAGAAAGTACCAACTGCAACGAGGAATTTCCGCTGGGATAAGCATTTAAGAATACCATCATCCACAGGGTTAATGAAGGCATCTGAACAGGTGTTAACAAATGGCACCTAAAGCTTGATAGGGCTCGTCGTTTTTCCGGTGTGTCTTTTCGATGCCTTGAACATCTAGTTGTGAGTTGAAGTATTCGATGAGGCCTCATGTGTGCAATTTCATACCAACTGCTTTGCGTAGTTTCGCTATGAGTGTTGACGCATTAACGTGGGATGCAGTCATTGGCAAACTTATTCACATAAGCAACTCGAAAATGATATTCTTACAAGAAGAAATCTTCATTAACGATTCGCATTTTTCAGCACTTGCAGCAGCATATCGCAAACATTTGCTATGCGGATCAATTGAAGAAAAGCAAGCAAAGAAATGTATGATGTTCAGGGCGTTAAGAGAGCAATTTTTATTCTAGGAGCATCTCTAGTCGTTTTAACCTCTAGTTTTAATCCAAAGCACAAAACTTAGCTACTTCATACTTCAAATGACAAGCATGCAATTGCTATTATTAGCCATTGTGATTTGCTTAATGGCAAATCCGTCACGTTTCAAAATCACTTACAATTGTGAAATATTACGCTCGCTGCTACTTGAGATCCATGTCCAACGAATGCTCAAATGAAGTCGCATTTTAAACTGCATAGTCCACAATGCTCCTTATCAGTATCACCTCATAACAGTGTTTTGAAGTTAAAGGAGGAGGAACTGACACAAACTTTTTCAGTAGTAGTGATTCGGAACGCCTAAGTTCAACCACGAGACCACATTTCTCACTTTACAAAACAATGCAAACAGAAAGAGGATGTAGAGGAACAGAATAGTATATCAGGAAGGCTGGCACGATTGCCCATCTGCTTTTCACAAAACCAACTTCGAATGCCAAAAACCAATGCATGTGTTTTTTCTCTATAGAAGTGGCCGATTCAACAGACAGCAATGAAATTAGTTCGAGGCCATGTCGCTGGAAGCAGATGCAGATGACTGCATCAAGATGAACAGAAAAATAAGCTGACATGATATGCATCTTCAGTCTCATCAACCAAAACAAAAAGCTTCCTCAAATACAAGAAATAATAAAGCATGTGCAGTAATGTGTTCGTATTTCGAATGAGCCGATTGCTCAAACAAATATGCCGCAAATATTCTTTCCTTGGTTTGGCTGTTACAATACGTCACCTATGATAAAGTGCACGTGACTTTTAGACATATTTAGGTGCCTAAAAATCCCGAAATGTTGTAGAGTGGGTTCAAGGAATTTTATATTTCGAGTTTTCGTGCCTTCCAATTTCAGGTGGTGCGACAGACAAACACAAACTGCGACAGATAAACACTTTGGGAATACATATTCACAAAATCGGAGATAAACGAATATCTTGCGAGGTTTGTCAGAAGTGCCATGTGTAGCTTTCTTTTTTGTGAGCTTTTCAAAACACCTCAAGAATACTTCCTCCTCAATAAAGTAAGCAAAACAGTTTTGAAAAAGGACAATTCTGGTGTTGTGCCATTCGAGTTCCGATCCTTAGCTGTCGAACACTTCGATTTCAAAATGTCAATGACAGAATTTGATTTATTGGACCATCATTTGTACAGCAGGATCTCTGTGAAATGGACGATGCTCTGAGCAGAGTCAAGAATGCTCTAGAGCAAAAATAAAGCTCCCACGGGGCTCCGAAGGAGTCGGCTAGGAACAGTTTTACTTGAGCGGAGCTTTACAATACTTTCTTTGGAAACGGGAAGCTAGAATATCGGTGCTCGTCCTACTTATAAATATTTTATTTATTCTCTGCGATAACCAATACATGGAAATAGCAAAAGCGCATCTCACACATGATCGGATTTCGAAAATTTTCTGGACGTATGCGTTCACAGTAATGGAGCAACGACAGACTACACCAGCATACGCCGGCAGTGATGACATTTTTCGGCACCTTACCTATGGACGAGGTCTCATTCTGGACCATTCAAAGCTATCTAGCGTTTTAAGGAAAGCCCTTTTTTCAAAGACTGTGAGTGCTTATTTTTGGAAGACTTCATCACGTTCAGGAGTGAAAGAATTGGATCTATTATAAAGGCAATACAGCCCTTTCCTGATCATTTCTAGGGTATTCTTCAAGTTACTCTCTCAATACTGAAATCTTTGAAAGCTGATTCAGTAAATCCAGTAGTCTCATGGAATACCTTTTTGCTTTCCGCAGATGTCGCCTAATGCGATGATTAGAAAAAGAGTTATAAGTAGATGGAAAATTCCTTTAAAGTGCCATTCGGAGTGAAAAAAGGCATATTTATTAGAAACGATCAATTGTAGGTTCCTTAATAGCAATAATACCGGCTCAAACTCAAACAGAGACGTCGTGAAAAAACTTCCCATTACTCGCTTTTCCTTCTCCACTCTCCTCTTTCCTGCAACGCGACAACATGATGGCGAACCAATCCTCGGGAAAAGTGTACGATTTTGCGCGGACTTTGCGGCAGTACAACTCGTTGTGGCACATAATTGAAGCGATATGTGAAAGATTAGTTGGAGTATGTGGATGTGGTGCTTTTGCAGTCAAACTGTGCTCCTGCGAGAAGGAAGTAGCATGGTATTGAAGCCATGACGGTAAAGACACTTATTTGTTAATTGCTTGTGCGCCCTTTTAAAAATGAAAAGCCGTTATTCACACAAACAAATAGGCACCTGACGTCACAATAGCAAAAAACGCCACTTTCATGTGCGGGAATATCATCGGATTTGATCAAACGAATGAAACGAACAATTCAGCGCCGGTCAAACGCTTTAGGGTGATTTATGAAAGCAAATTATATCCGCACATTATTTCAAACATCGATAACTTGTAATCGGAACAAGTAAAAAACAATATTCATTATAAAGGATGTAAGCGAAAGTCTGCAGCGATGAGAACGTTGTGTTCGAACAAGGGCAAATCAGAACAAATGATCGACCATACTACCTGAGAACCAATTAATGATTCGGCAGCAAAGCAAGGGATTCAGCTTCGCTCGTCCTATTCTCGTCAGTCTATCTCAGATATGTTTACCCGTACATTTTTATTTGGACCCTTATTTCACCATAATTTTTTGCGAGGTCAGATGCATGAAATAACGTCATACATTTTAAGCATATTTCGGAAGAGATATTGGACGACCGTAGCTGCATGCTTTACTCCGTGTAGAACACATGAAGCTATTAAATGCAAGAATGCTCGAAACAGTTCTAATGAAGGAATCTGGAAGTGCAGTTCGCCACTCGAAAAGTTTTCCCTGATTAATCTGAGCAGCGAGCACTCCAGCAGAAGTTAGAACAGGTTTTGAGGTCATGATCCGCGAATAACTTCGTAAATAATTTACGGTTCTTCGTCGTTTCTGCGTAGTGCAGACTCATGGTGAAAGCTTTCATGGATAAAGCGCCACTTTTATTAGCAAACTCAAACCGTCACGTTAGTGATCAAGTTATGAACCTATCTAGATCTTTTTTGTGAAGCGAAAAAAATATATTCCTTTGTCTTAGAGTGGTTAGCAAATTTTTAGATCACTGGCAAAGCACTTTTGAGCACTTGACAATATGCAAAAAAGCAACGTCACCTGTGGTGCATCGGTATGCTTCGAAATCGTTTCAGTTTTAATTGAAGAAGTTATTAGTGTGTGCAGTGCAAAAGTTTCACGTTAACGACTTAGAAGCGTAATTGTTGCAAAATTGCACTGCCCTTTTAAAATCTCTTCAACAAAATCACTGCTCATATACCAGGCAGAACACCTGCCATACATTAGCTTTTGATTCTACATAAGGTGAAGGCTAGTGCATGATAAATATCTGCAACCAGAAATGTCGTTCAATAACGATGGAACTAACCTCAAAAGTAATTGCTGAAAATTTCCATATTTATGCGTATTACCGAAGTGCTCAGTGAATTACAATGGAAAGGTAGAATACCTCTTTGAGTCAGACAGACGTACCAATATATCATTCTGGAAAACGACAAGCAAAGCAGCTCGACTTCCAACAATGTGCAACATAAGAACTGAGAGAGGAAGTGGATTACGGGGTATTAAATGGAAGTTTGTTTCAAAAAATAACAGGAAGCGAATTTAGTTATAAAATCCGAGATAAGCAAAACTGCTCATTGGAAAACTGTAAAATACACACGCATTTACGAATATTTTATACAAGGCGTAACTTAACGAATGCAACATTCACAAATAGGCAAACAAGCGAGCAGAATTTGCTCAATCAGAGAAAATTGAAATCAGTGAGGTATGTCACATGAAAAGAGATGTCGAACTAGGAAATGAATGAAATCAGGACAGAATGCGGCGAATAAAGAGTAAAATACGAACAAATGAAAAAAAAATTGCCGCATATACGGGATGCAGTAATCGTAGAGTGATTTCGAATGCGGAAGAAAAAATTCTCAAGAAATCCGACTGCAAGTGTACTTTTTCTTCGGATCCAAAGTAAAAAATTTCAGTCCTTAGGAGTATACTTGTGGTCATTATGAAACGTTTGGTCGCCCACTGCGCATACAAAGCGACGGACGCAAAGGAAGGTGGTGGGAAAAAGAACGTTATATGCACTGAGATAAACTTATGACGTTCGATAATCGCATAGATGCTGAAAGGCAAACGACTTTCACGAAGCAATCTTGATGTGTGTACGTGTCGCTGAATGTGCGCTGACTAGCACAAGTCACCACGCGGCAACCAGGTATACGCATTTGTCTCTGCATACAATTTTTAGAGCAACATATTCCTATTCTGTCAAGTTTGTGATCAAAACACAAACTTGAATTATTGCGTACCTAGCAACATTTTATGAGGAGCATGCAGAAAAGTATGTCTGTATTCCGTTTGTTCCTTCCCCTCCCCCATTGAGATAAAGGCTCTCAGTATGTACTAATTGGCTCGAGGGGGAACGCACACGATGTAAGTGGCAGGATTTCATTTGAGTTGGTTCATATTAGAAAGCACGAAACGAAAGCAGCAAAATTTGTAAAAGTATGTCGGTTTATTTCTGCTATGCGACTATCATTCCAAGTGGCTCGCGTAGACGCGGAGCAAAAACCAATTCCATTAGCAGGCGGCAAGCGCCGGATTTATAAGCTGACCGATTGCTGCATTAGTAAAAAAAGCCGAACTAGAACACTGATGGAAGAAATCAGTGGATGTGCTTAGCATCTGCGGTTTCAACAAGGCAAGAATCGATCCAGATCAAACTCGTATTTACCTGGCTGGGCATTTCAAGTTCCGTTGAAGACATAGCCACATTGCTCTTCGTACGCTCCGGAAGCAGTAAATCGACACATTCGTGATGTTCGGGAGTATGCGAGCGGACGACACCGGACGCAGCCATCGTCGCTTTACCAGTGAATGTGGCTAAATGTGCCTCCGCAAAGGTTGACGCCCTTTGTGTCGCCAGGCGGTCGACTTCTCGATGCGCGCATCCGACGATCCGCTCAGCAATGTTTCGCGAGCGTTGCCCATTTATTCGTTTTGCGTCTCTCACAAGACGCTTCATGACGAGCGCATTATCGGCAAAACGCGCTAACACCATTTTCGTCGTAGTGATGTTCATGTTCGATAGGATTTGCCCACCCACAACGATTCACCGCCGTGCAAAACAATTATGGACGTGTATCTGGTGTTGCTCAATTAGCCTGCCTAATCGCTACAGTACTATTCTGAATGCAATTTATCACTTTAATTGATAATGTGTTCTTTAATTTTGAACGCGGTTTGGCGTTCTTTTCAGTTGGCTATGTTTTGGTCGCGGCAACGGTTATGCGCAATCTTAGTTATTGGAATGGTTACCGATGAAGAAGGTTGATGTGATCATCTTTCTACTTCTGATAGAATATGGCAACATGGAACAGTACACTGACTAAGATTGAATAAACATTCAGAAGAGCTGCCATCAGTAAGCACAGCCAGATGAATCCTTTAATTGATGTGCCTCTAGTCTCACATGGGACATTCTCCTGTTTGACTAAGGCGACGCATTCAAACTTATCATGTCGTCGACGTTTCGCAACAAAACATTAGTTGGACAAAGATTGTAGTACGGCGCGGATAGACGAAACTCTCAGACTATAGTCGAAGCAGTTAGTAATCACCGCACTCGTCACTGTTCGCTGAAGCGTCCATTCACTCAAACGGTCCAAGTGGAAAAGCGCTGCTCCTACAGTGCTCGATGAACTAAGTGCCCTCTCGATTTCGCTCTGAACCGGAGTGTTATTCGATTTCAAACTACCCTGCAAAGCTCGTTTTTCCAGGGTTTCAAAGTCTTCTTTTCATATGTGCAGCAAACCCTAATGTTCATGACATGATGTGGAAGAGGAATGTATAAGAAACGTGACGAAATAAGGAATACAAAAACAAAGTGTGAAAAGTAGACCACACATGACAATATGAAAATGGAACGGACATTTACATCCAAAGCTGAATAGATGAATGCACGCAAAAAATTGCACATTCAGCCTTGTTCCATTAATCGTGAGCAATGAACAGAAGATAGCGGAAAGTAAAAGATGGATTTGGTGCAGTGCAGTGGGTTAAGAAAATAAGGCGAATGAATTCGAAACACAGCACTCCACTGGAGACAAGCTAAGTGGATCATGAAACAGTGGGCTGATATTTGTGCTTACGGAAGCGGATGGGGGGTGGGGGGGGGGGGGGGGGGGGGGAA
>JAARMF010001283.1:26910-46391 GCA_022844705.1 Toxascaris leonina | reverse complement strand
GGCGACAAGAGAGTTACCGGTGAAGAATATGCATACATCAGCCCGCTTCAAATCACTTCGTGTGGACGAGTTTTTTCATATTACGATATATACTTGAAAGCACTTACACCAAAGTTGACTCTTCATACGCCCCACTGTCCGATGCATTAATTGTTTACAATTTTATTAACGCCAAGGACTGTTTTCAGCTGCAAATTACTTCACTCTGTCTATAACATCGCCATGCTTACGCTGCTTCTTCCGTTGTTTCCTTGAGTGGTCACATAAGATCGACTTCTTTTCCAGTAGGCATTCGTTTATATCCGGTGCACTAGACTATTTTTTAGCTACTTCGGCACACTCTAAGATGACTTATTTCTTCGTCTGCTTGCGCTCATCTCGCGATATGCTTGCAGAATGTGAATTCTACAGCGGTGCATAGGTTTTGATGCGCACATTTTAGGCCAAGCTTCAGTGGACAGTGTCTCTGCGGTGACCGCATTCTAGACGGATTCCGATTCTTACATATAATATTGTTTTCAAAATGGATGAGGATGTTAAGGATTCGTTACGGAGGCCAGATAACTGGCAGTACCGGTGATAGCGACGCACAAGGAGAACAGAGTCTGCATAATGGAGCAAAGATCGGAGTGAGCGAAGATGAGACAGAGTGAATAGAGCAAAGATCGACGAAGTGCTACAATCAAATGATACGACGGTCTTGTCCCGATAGGGGCCATTCGAAGACGGAGTAGTATGGGCGAACAGCCGATGGCAATAGGGAAAGGATGATGCACTGCTGTATGTAGGGGAGGCGACAAGGGATTAGTGTTGCACATGTTCTGCAAGGCATCAGCATCTTGGATCTGCTTAGTCGAAACAGGGATGCCGGTTAAATCCGATTGAGATGCGATCCGTGGTCACGACCACAACCGGGAGCACGTCCAACCAGTGCCTCTTTCAGAAGTAACTGCCTTTCATTTGTTACCAACGTTTAAAATGCAAACATTCTTGAGAGTGCAATAAAATGCAGTCCATTTCATTGATTACAACAAAAAAAAATGTCGCCTTGGAACCTGTAAAGCGAAGTTGATTGGCTTTAAACTATAACTGCCAACCAAAAACTAGCACTGAATCAATGAGAATACTTACTGCCACCTGTGCGGTATGAAGGCAGCGTGACAGTCAATCCTTCGATACATCGCAGAATCTTTTTCAGAATGAATGAAAGGAGGAAAAGGAACAAGAGATGACCCCAATATCATCGAGGACCAGAAATGAAGTATACGGCTGTCCAGACATCCCTACGCAAACTACGGTGGTAAGTTTGCATTGAGTTGTACAACTGCACCCGCCGTATCAAGTGTTCTTGAACATCGGAAATGAATAGTGGACAGTGATTTGCGTAAAGGGTAAGGTACCTATACTTCCAACCGCATCAATATACCTATCCCAAAACCAACTTTTGCACAAGTCATCTTCTACATCCTCTCCTATTTGCACTGCTCTTCTTTTCACCTAACGATTCAAAGAATTTCTCAAAGCCAACTGAGCCACCGAAAACCGGTATCGGCTTACCAACCATGCAACATTTGCGAAATAACCAGGCGAATAGTTTGATCGCGATGGGAACCATCAAAAGCTGGCTGCATCACCTCTAAGAGATATATTTTCGCCACAGTAAATTAAAAAATACCTGCAGCATATTGTTTCATCAAGAAGGTGAGAATCGTATGTTTGAAAAGAAAAAAACCAGTAAGGGTACTCTGAAAGAATATTAGTGACGTCATATGTTGGAACCAGAGAGTGCAGGACCATCCCAATGAAGTGCAATGATGCCGTTGGCCGGTTCGCGTAACATGTAGTCTCGATAAATGCGTTCTCAAGAGATAAGCACTAAACGTGAGATTTAAATAGAGTAACTGAAATACTACTAAGATCAAATATAAAACTCAACCCGAAACTGGACTCTTCGCCGCAGATACATTTGTTGAACCACCTGGCTGTCACTAGCGTCGAGCAATGGACGTTGGATAGCAACATTTGTCCATCCCACACCGTCCCCAGAGTGCTCGATTGGCTAAACGTCATGCACCTTTCCAGCAATATATCCAGAGGGCATTATTATGCACCGATTGAGCGGAAACAATGTCAACGACTCATCGTGAGATAAGACTTTACTTCTTTGTGAATTATCACAATGAGCCTAAGCGAACGAAACTCAGTGAGCTTTGCAACCGCAAACAGTACATACAGTTAACAGCAACTATATTGCACAATAAAACACAAAAATAACATGTAGGACGACCATTTCTGGAATGAAAAAATACTCTCATAAAGAAACTGCACGTATGAACACGACGATAAGAGGAACGCTTCAGGGGATGAAGCGAGGCCACAAAAAGCCATCCAGATGGGAATGGCTGCTGTGGGACAGCGACTCCTCATCGAGTGCGGTAAGGGAAGGGAACATAATTTCCATAACCCTTGGCCTACTACTCCTTGGATCGTTTTAACTACCAAGGAACCGAAAAGGAGATAAATGCTGAAACGGCCAACAAAGCACTTGACGCGGTATGCGCCTTTCCATTCCTATTGGCTGAAGAACAACCAATGAACAACATATGCAAAATAAAGCCGCCATATGTGAACTGATCCAACCACATGAGTCACTCTTTGCTTGGACTCAAACTGCTATGGAGACTAGCGTAAGGCAAAAAAAGGATTTTTTCAAACGCTTTCCAACACATCAACTCTCTTTACAGCTGGCTGAGCACTGTGAAATACAGCTCTTCCCATGACGGATGTCACAGCCAAAGAATTTCGTGACTTCAATGGCTCTCGAGTTGAACGCTTCAGCACACAGACAGAGAGAACGGTGCCTCTAGGCATGTGTTAAGCAAACCTCCAGAAGCGCATTAAAAAAAAGCATCAGATCATCTCCCCTTCTCTTAAAAGCGCTTTCGAGCCACCGGAAAATCTAATGAATTTTCAGTGTTTGTGCTAATTGAAGAAGCAGCTCGATTTTAAATTTTCCATAAAATTTACAAAGTCCGTAATCGATCGAAGTCATCATAAAAATGGCTTTCGACGTCGCAGAAGGAAACATTTCACTGATCACACAAATGCACTTCACTGATTACATTTTACGCGCGAAGTGCCATGTATTTTCACCACTTCTAGTTTCTGGTCTCAAAGCTATCAAACGGTGTGATTATAAGCCACAGACCCCCCCCCCCCCCCCCCCCTCCCCACCCATCACATCCTGTTGATATATTCATGGCTAATAGAGTCCTCCCATCATGCAAATGGATCACTGTGTGACTGACGTGCAAATGGAATAGTACAAAAAGGCTCACTGCACAAGTGATTTGAGAATAGAGCTGCAACACAGAAGCTCAATGAGCAAGTAAAATACAATACGAGCGATAGCGTTGCGCCCTCCGTACACAATCTGTTGCGCCAAAAGGACGCATATAATCCTCACAAATCCATGCAAGCAATACTCACAACCGATGTCAAACGTACCCTTCCCTTCCCCCATCATCCACCCCAATCAACCATATTCCCGCTTCTGTGGAACTATGTGAAGCAAGTGGACCAGCAGCACAAACAAGACAACTAGCAAATTCAAAGGTGATGATCCCTGAACTTCCCCCTAAGAACATCAACTGAATGAAACATCACACATCAGAAAGTAGCAAAAGCATCAACTGAAGCAACGTAAACACTGACCTCCCTTAAGTCCAGCTGCGAATAAACCCTCCAAGTATTGAAATTCGATTCGCTCGGAATTAAGTACTGAGGCTTTACAAGTGATGTGCTCGAATAAGTGTTATATTCTATCTGGACAGAAAGAATTACGACGTTGGTAACAGAAAAAAAAAAGGGAAAATACAATTGCATCATAATTCAAATCGAAAAAGAAGTAAACTAGATTGCTTCTCAGATGAAACTAATAAAAAACATCAAATCATAGTGAAATGACATAAACGATACGAGGGGGATGAAGAAAATGGTCTCGACGAAGCAACAACTCAGTTCATGACGTACACCGAATCAAAGCAGTTTAGCACGATATGTCTCAGTTAATTGACAAATGCGTTCGATTGATCCCTTTCTTGCCTATCAAATTTCAGCTTGACGGAGACGTTCATTGGATTCGACGGCAATTCAGGGCAACTGTCTGTAGTGTTCAACACTGAGCTGTCGAATGCCTATCCCACCAGATCGGACTCTTTCTTTACAGATTCAATGGATTGGCTGAGTAATAAAAATTTTCCGGAACAGCGAGATGAAAAGAATGGAATCAGAAACGAACACTGTCTCACGTACATGATGCTATAAATTGCCTCATACGCATTTATATCGTTTGTGAAATTTGAGTATGGGGCAAAGACGGTTCTTAGAGGGAAGTATTCATCTGTGATTACCTAACAGGATAGAATATCAATTTTATAATAGATTCCTCGTTTTCTTTGCAGTGGAACCCACTTATGCCAATTTGCGCAACATAATGTCCTTATGTAAAAATGTTTGTAAATCAAACAGCTATGCTCATCATTTGAACTGAAAGTGATGCATCTTTAGAATATAAAATAAAATAAACGAAAAAAGAATTAAAAAGATGAAAAGAGAAAAGCGAAGAAGCCAAATCAAGAGCAAAATGATGGAATGAAGGCCAACGACCGAAGCACGAAAGAAGATACTCATTAAAGCAGAATAAAAACAAAACTGTAGGCACCGGGTTGATGCGCTTAATAAGATAACTTACTATCGAAACGATACTCCTCTATTCACTGCACGACACCACGCATAATGACTCTATTACTTTATACCTCAATCAAACTTCTGTCAAATCTGATACAATCTCTTCATACCTGTAACCTTGGCAAGGTAGGGGGAAGAGAAGCATGAAGGAGAAAGCCCGGGCAGAAAAAGTGGACAGAAGGGAAAGGCCAGTAAGAGAGATCGACTGTAGTAGAACATTTATCTCCACAAAATTTGTTCTCCTTTTGCAACCCTCTTTGTTGTTTAATCTCAAGCTCTCACTTATCGTCTAGCTATTGCATCGAATATGATTCCATCCAGTGTGTCATTCATGCGAAGGTGATTTCCAATATCACAACAATAATCAAAAACAACTCCAGTTGAGATATCCGTCACAAGCCATAAGAAGAAGCGATCAAATCCAATCAGCAAGCGACACTGTGCATTGCGTACGAATCGAGTGAAAAGATCGGAAGCAACATCCATAGAGGTGTTGCTTCATCACAGCCAACTAATTTGAGACGAAAGCCATATCACAAAACCAGAAACCAACTACACAACATCGATATGCCATTCTTACACTGCACATATCCCAAAGTGGGAATGTGCAAAGATGATTCACGCATTGAGGAAAGCGTTCATAGCAACGATTTGACGTGCCTCACATATAACACGCATACAAGACTTTCATATATGGCGATATTGTGTGGTTTTCTAAGAGCTTGAGTTCAATTCCATTACTTTGAAAGGAAGCGATGAGGGCGATTTAAATGTTCGCACGGCACATCTTGCTCAGAAGCGAACAGCACGACGATAATGTTGCGAAGAAAAGCAAAAGACTTCTTCTCAGAGGTCATACATATTTAGTCTTCCAGCTACCTTCATACGCTCCCCTCCCCTTTACAACCTAGGACGTCACCAGAAGCAAACAGTGGAAGAAATGTAGATTGAATGGAAGAGACGAAGGACAAAAATAAAGCGGATTCGCACCACTTTCAGTTTTTTTCTTCGCCCGCAATTCTCTGATCATATGGACTCTCTTCTTTATACATACCAAATGAAAAAAGTACGATGCCATCAACTCGTATTCTTGCTTCTGGCCTAGTCCCTCCAACAATCAGTATAAGTGAAATGCCGCATAAAAACTGTCGAAGAATTAACGAAGTGAAAGGGGAATGGTTTATACAGCCTGTCCTTGCAGGATAGGGAATCGTCTGAACTCTTTAAGAAGGAACTCAACGGTCTGTCCTTGCATGATCATGTTGAAGGCTAGATGTGAGTTGCTTTGCACAGTTGGCTTCTCCTTCAACTTCTTATCAACAGCCCTCTTCTTCGATGCGTTTCCCTTCTTGCTCTCGCTGCCATGTTCCAACCCACTACTGAACAACGACGGGCCGAACATTATAGCCAAATTGTGAATCTCCATACGATTCTTATCAGCATGATTCGCAACCCTAGAAATTCGTTGATCATTGCCTCAAAATGCCGGTAGTGGCTCTGCGAAATTTAACACTCAGACAGAGAAGAGGACAGCTATTTCTTGACCCTTACTCTTTCTATGAAGTTGTGAAGGCATCAACCGTAAGCGCTTCCTCGGACAATGCCATCTCAAACTGATAATCACCAACCATCACTTTTTTGTCCTCGATGGTGACACAAGACAAAAAAGCCAGTGCTTACCACTTCGAGCTTAGCAAGAACAGAAACATACAGCATTCTAGAATCATACCTGACCTTTTTCATCACCTTCCTACAAAGAAACCGTTTGAAGAGGCAACGAAGAATGGAAGGATTCAGATGCACCGACCATAATATGAAAGTGCATATTGCAAAAGACGTAGAGGAATAACCCCAAAGATTCCTCTTAATCACTCCTGAGGCTTTCTTACAAACAATGCTTGAGATTAATAACAATTCCTCGGAACGACTGCAGATATGAAACCAACTTTCTAAGTGGCACTCTACGATCAAATCGATCTAGCCTCATCGATGCAATAAAATCCACGGACAAAAAGCATCCTTTTAAGATGCTCTATATTTTATATATTTCCCGCCGTCTTTTTTCGCTACTGAAAGTTGTTTGCCTTTTTTTTTCAGTTGGAAGATATGACTTTCAATCCAAAATACGGCCGGTAGGATGAGATCGATCTTAGGAACGTCCGTAAAGTGCTACATAAATTGCTGTCCAAAAAGCAAAACGATGGAAAAGAAAGGCGATGAAATCATCCCTTCTCATTTCCCTCCGAACATCATTTTGGGTCCATTGAGGCGATTACCGATAAAAAATTAAACGATAAACACAGACCTCAGCAAGTGTCCAAAAAGCACTTTCAGAGTCTCGCGGTTTACTAGTGGTAACTTCCTCAGCAGCTCATCGAACGCCTTTAGTTTCGTTTCACCGTTCGGCAACCCTGCAGGAACTTATCTTAGGTCGTTGATCAGAACTCGCAGCACCCCAATTATCGATCAGAGGCATTCAACCAATTAGACCACTACCAAGCTTTTCGTTGCACATGTTAAACTCTCCGCACCTACAATCAATCGCACATCGACAACAAATAAATATTGTAGAATACACGACCGATTTAATCGGAAGCACGAATACCACACCAAGTTAACTTATTTCCAACTTATAACAATAAACACTTATTCAAGTAATCACTATCAAAAATAACTCGCGACCATCGACCATGTCGACCGCATGTTGCGAGTTCGAGAATCATATAGCGCGTCGATTCTGCAATCGTGGGCGGTGCATTGACTACGGTGGCAGAGGATAACTGAGAAGGGAATCGAATAACACAAGAAATGAACACTAACAAAATAAATATGAAGAGGAAACGACTTACTGTTAGCATAGATGAAATCTTTGGCGAGATTGACTGGGAAGATGGGTTCAGAGAGTTCACGAAAAAACAGCTTTAAGGCACCGGTCAATACGTGTACGTCTTCCTCGCGTAGCAGTATTTCGTACTTTTCTGTAATCAACTTGTTCATTCTAGAAGGGAAGACGAAACATCGTTCGAAGGGTCCGCTGAAATGGAAAACAACGAAACAAATGCAAAAAGTTTTGTGGGCACAATTATNCTCGCGTAGCAGTATTTCGTACTTTTCTGTAATCAACTTGTTCATTCTAGAAGGGAAGACGAAACATCGTTCGAAGGGCCCGCTGAAATGGAAAACAACGAAACAAATGCAAAAAGTTTTGCGGGCACAATTATAATTAAGATGCACAGATGTCGATTCGTTGATCCGCAAAACACTCCTCAAGCATAACTATTTCTTCACAAATCAATATTGAAGCGGCCAATTATAGATAAAAAGTGCAAACAACAAATGAAACTCAACGTCCGTTCTCGCATCTCCGCTAAAAATACCTCTAAATATGCGTTATTATATTATTCATATCGTTCGTTGTTCAGTAAATTTTCGAAAGTTGACACAGTATACCTCGAATATAACCACTACCAGCAGGTCGTCGTGAACGTGCGCTCACCTGCCACTCTTAGGACGAATACCGCTTTCCTTGGCATTACTTCACACTGAACAGTTTCTGATCAACAAAACATTCTCTCCAGGATATCATCACATCCATAAAGAAGAGAATCCTTTTATGAGATCCAACCCGAAACAAACTGAGCTAGTCAGCGAAATGGGTGCTTGAAAACGCTCTCTCCTTCAACGCTTCCACCGCTGCGTTGGATAGCACTCACAATGAGGCTTGAAAAATGGTGAGATGCCTCTGATTGATATAGCTGTTACCCTGATCGACGTGACATCGAATTTTCTGGATGGCCGATAGATTGCCGCTAACACGATAGAGTCCATCCGTATCGAGGCCTCTTGACTCGACCACCTCCGTGACAAGCTGGATAAAGCGTGGTACCATGCTGTGTTCGTGCTGGCAGATCGCCTGTAGAGTACTACCGAACACCGGCTCAGCTGCAATGTTATTCCACAACATTTACAACGCCGGTAATGCTTCATATGCCCAACTTTCAGACGCACCTAGGACTTTAGAAGATCCCTCCCAAGCAACACAAGAAGACGCTCACGTCTCGCAGAGGAGAGATGCGACTTGTCCAAGAAAGATATAAGAAGGGTGTCATAACGGATAAAGCGAATGGAGCAAGTGTTCTCTATATCCAGGCAACTCCCTACTCGAATGGGTGTCTCGTAGACAATGACACGATAACCACAACTGAAAAAATCCTCCACGAAACGTTATGCTCTTTGTGTATCAAAAAAGGGAACTCCAAATGCAGCAGCTGCAAAGAGGAAGTAATTATTACGCAGAAGTATTCTGTGAGATAAAATTGACTCCACTTCGGGTTGCGGTCTCAATAAACCATTATCCGTTCCCCTCCTCTCAAGTTGGGGCTATACTGGGAGCAATATGACACTGAATAAAATCACTGTGCAATAAAACATACAGCTTAGTACTTTTAGCGACAAATATGCATTTTTGGAATGCGAGTGCCGCTATAAGAATATTCGTTTAACATTGCTCCCCCACCACCACATCGACCTCCCACTGCAGGTATCTTCATAGGGACGTTCCGTTTCCCTTAAAAAAACTAAAAACGTCCCACTTTCAGGGAAAACGAATGAAGATGCTTACGCCTGTAAATGCCCTTCTCCTTAAGACTGTCAATTGAGGGCCTCGAGCGGAAAAACCTTCGCAACTTTTCGATTATTGATTCCCGTGTTGGCACGGCCTCCGTTGGTCCCATCACGCTCGATACACCTGCTCTTACATCGTCCGTAGTTGATGATGACATCATATCTGCGAATTATGATATGAAGGCAATGCACAGTCAACACGTTCTTTTCCCAGCATCTTCCCCATCAACCTTTCCCTGCTTGATTGGGATATTAGTGACTCCTGGCATTCACATATCACCCCAAACTGCGTTTGCACACAGCTGCGAAGAATAATACTAGATTATTCTTGCAACGTTGCTCGCGCGGTGGCCAATCACTACCCTTCTCCCTCTCCACTCATCCCCTTGGAGGTCGACATTTTCCCCACCTAAGACCTCCTAAAACTGCTCGCGCCTGTATTCTTAATATTCCAACGAATAGTCATCGAAAAGCGACTTCCTACATGTCTCTCACTGGAAAATGAAACAAACCAATTCTTCCACCTTTAGAAGATCCTTTCCCCTTCTTGGTGGAATGCCTTGCCGGTGTGTTTCCGAATGGAGAAGAAGAATGTGAATGCGATAAGCTGCTCGGACTTCGACTTACACCACTCGCTACATTCACTCTCTCGAGCACTGGTGTCGGATAGGCATCCGGTCGTGGCTTAAGCATAGACTCTTGTAACTAATTTCGCAGAAAATGCAGCTGACATGCTTTAAGAGATTAAACGTTACATTATAGCAATCTAGTTGAGAGATGTCTATGAAAGAAAAATAAGTAGCCACCAAGGAAATATCACTTCAATGACAATGGAGAGTGAAAAGCAACGAATGATGAAAACAGCTTGCATGCACGGCATTCGGATAAGGAAGCCTCCCAAGAAAGCAATATTTACATATTTTTCCATTCTAGCAAACGCCTCCTAAACCCGCAACCACTTTTTAATCCCCGAAACATTTTCTAGTTCTCGATAAGTTATATTCCAAGTTGTTCGCTACGGAAAAGTAAACAAACTGCAATACAGCAGTCTCAAAGGCAACTCACCAATCTGGAAATCACTTGACGTAATGTCTGAAACCACTCCCTAATGTCTTGACTATTCACAGAGCTGAACTGGTAGATCGTATTGTCGATCAATTCCAACTGAAAAAAAATCAATAAATTCATGAAAATTGCGGCGAAAATCAATCTGTTGGCAAAGCGAACAATACAATCGAAAATGAAACCTCCGGTGATGTAACGTTTGCCAACGAGCAATAAATCACGGCAGGATAAATCAATTTCTCAAGTTGTGTCACTTTAGAAGCACATCACTGCACAACACTTCAACGTGCTCCCCTTCAAGCAATTACGCCCACAAAGAAAAGTGAGCATGTTAGAATCGCAACGATGCAGCAGGAAGGAATTGATGCTCTTTTATATTTAAATAACCAGTATATACATTACTGAAATGCATGCAAACGGAGTTGGAATGGATTTCCACCTGAATGATGTGTTCGTGTTTCTTCCGCTTGTCCTTCTCGTTCTCAAGCCACTGCAAAGATGCACCACGCAGATCACACATTCCCAAAGGCGCTTCATAGTGACGACCCGACTTCTGAAAAAAAAAAATCCACAATGTTATGAATTGCATCCCATCTTGCTGTACAACGCCACAAGCGATACCACATTGCACTCGCAGTACAGTTCCGCATATAAAACGGCATCCTTATCGCCGGATAACTTGAGCTATGAGACAAAAACATTGTCTACTGTCGACGAAACTCCGAGGTCTTTAAAGAGAAGAGATCATGTGTAGTGCTGCTGAAATTCAGGTTGAGCCAACGTGATCAGATCGAAGTTGTGCATTTTCAATAACTTTTCGCATAATTCTAGGCAAACTAAATAATCAAACAGATTTGGCTTAAAAATCTCAATCCACAATTTGAAGGGAGAACTTGAATGACATGAATACATGCCCTGAGCAAGCATATAACCTGCTATACGAGGTGGTGGGCATATGAGTCGCACCTGTGGCACGCTTTTCTCAGCACCCTTTATCTAATAAAAGTGCCTTTATGATGATATCTGAATGAAGACCTATGTTTGCAACTGAAGGATGCCAAGCGCTGACGCCTTAAAATTCTCAATATACACTTGTTGCCGTAGTAAAATGATAACACTGTTGCGGCAGATAAGTAGACAACAATAACCTAACGACCGTTAAATATCGCCTTCAAAAACAGGAGTTTGATCGCAACAAAACAAATAAAACCAGCTACCTCAGCACTCTTCTCGTCCTTATAGAAGATGATATGTGCAGATGAGAGGAATATATAGCATGAACCCCATTCCTTCTTCTTCAGTCGACTGCCCGCCTCGGCCACTTTGCACTGAAACACAGTGTCCTCTCGAATTCAGTTCAGCATTCTCTGCAACTCTCAAATGCACAGCGTCTTTCAACGCCTCCTGGAGAGGAGTTTTCACCTGTGCATATTCGGGAAAAAAACAAGAATGCAACAGTAAACTAAATGTTTCTGCAGAGAACGCAAGCATTACGAAAAGCTTTCAAAATTCTCATTTTGAGTTACATATCACAGAGATGCTTATCCGACTAGATTTGACAAGCTCTGAAAAGTTCATTTCATAGCAGTATCACTACCTAGCGAGTTACGAATATCTGCTTTGATCAACTTAATTTGGCATCACATACACAGCAAATGATCTCAAGATCTCCGGAGAGGGAAAGGAAGGGTGGACGGGGAATGATGACCATGTATAAGACGAAAACTTGATATGGCACAAATCAATTCATTCCACACGCAGAGGGGATTCGCATTTTGGAATTTTTATAAGCTTCCACTCAGAAAATACGATACAAATGGAATAACTTCCTGAATTCTTCGGATTTTCATTTGCCGATTTGACCAGCTTTTGGAAACACCCAGCTGAAGTTGGTCCAGCTACAGACTTCAGCATTCGCTGCCGAATCCATCGCGATTCCCACTCTCTCAACGGAATATTATATAAAAGCAAATGAAAATATGACGCCCACGCATGAAAAATCTTGCTCGCTCAATTCTAACTGGAACTGAAACAGGTTGGAACCCTATCGCTCGTGAGAGTATAGCAACGACTTCGACTTTATGCCACAACATCTGAATAGTTCTCGAAACGATCACACAAAAGGATTATAAGGTGAGTGCTGTTAGGGCCGATGTTTGGGCAACTCCATTCAGTACCACAGAATACTTACTTAATTGGTGCAAAATTCCCCGAAGAAAAAGCCAAAAAAGTCTATCTCAAGTTAGCCCTTTCTCTCTCAGGTCTTTGCCAATAACGACCCAAACAGTGAATCTGCAACTGACATATTAGAAAAGAAGGAAACGTGGTAGTAGACAAGGAGAGAATGTAAATGAAGATTTGCTATAAGCAAAGTGTAAAAGCAAATCCATCAATCACGTTAACTGAATAATGACAAACCTTGTCCAGTGTGCCGCATTTTATAGACCTCTGAGAGAAGCTCATTGCAGGCACTTGCACCATCAACGTGCTCGCGTCTGATGAGGTCGTACCGTCGAATCTATGTGATCCAGACACTGCAAACAATAATCTTCAATTCATTCGTAAGATAAAGACCGCACCGGAACAGTTACTTTACCGATCAATACCTTCCGCTAATCCCTCCGAGATGGACTCCTCAAAAGAAGGGATCGTCGCACGTGCAAAGGGAATGCTGCAGCAGTGTATTTATCAACAAAAACCAAAAAATGCAGCACGACGTATCAATTAAAACAATCGCCCAAACAGATTTTCTATAAAAGATTCGATTTTCTGCGAACAGATCGCTGCAGAATGAAAACCAATCGCCATGAAACATAAATGAAACATTCGCGCCTCAACATATCTTTCATGGTTGACAGATCGGTGCGAACTATTGTACAGCAGATCATATTGTGCATCAAATTTCACAGCAATCTCTCCGATGAAATTACGGATTGACAGAGGGATGAAGAAGCAAACTGTGGGAAAGACATGACCGCCTTTTATCGAGCAAGTTTGGAAGAGCATGGCAAAGCGATTGACATAAAGAGGTGATTCTTTGCTTCTTTTTTTGCACAGGACAGACCAACCGAGTGCATGAATACCGCAGTAACATCGATGAAAACTTTAACTCTGCGAAACTGAATTGGATCTCGAAGAGTTAGTTCCAACGATCAACTCTTTTCAGGAATGAGCATTCAAGCTATGAAATGGGATAGCAAATCACGCATCGAGTGGACTTTGCCATAACAGCATCACTTGATCACTTGATTGACCGGACTGTCGAACGTCGATGACGCTGCCGGTCACAATGCGCTTCCATTAGGGCACCGAGGCCCGTGGTTTTGCATTGTCGTAGCCAATAAATGACGCCACCCCGCTGGCCGGGCGAGCAGGCCACTTATACATATGTATATATATACATATATATTTATTTCGGAGTTTCGGTTATTCGGAGTTTCCTTCTCCTAGCCTTTCTTCTTCCACGAAGTACCTGCAAGGCAGCAGGGGCTGCGTTCTTTTTCGGCGGATCGTGCTCGCCGTGATGCGAAACCGTCATTGTGTAACGTGACCATTTTTTTTAAATGTTGGCGCGCTACTGCCAACCCCAGTCACACCCTGATGAATTTCGCCTTCGGTTGGTTCACGCCTGCTTATTCTGCATATTCGCAGGCGACCGTCATATCTGACGGTCCTTCGCGACCCTTCCACCGCATCGAGCTGAGCGGTAGGAAACCGACCGCTCAGTAGCCGCCCAACGACACCGACTAGTCCGAGCAGATCCATAACAACATATGAAAGGCAAAAAGATGGTGGATAAAATGCATTCTCGAAAGAAATCTTTACCCATTTTGGTTCAGTTGAAAAAATTTGTACTATTCTTGTGAGCGAATTGACTGTAGTGCCAAATGGATTTGCTAAATTTCGGCAGTTTAAATCACATTTTTTGAATATCTGCACATTATAACTGCTTTGCATCTACTGAAAAATTGATATGCAGAGATAGAAATTACAGCATAATTCGCATCCATTGAGTGGAAAACAAAAAGAAGATAAAACGATGAGAGGAAATGAGATTCTCCAAAAAAGAACACTTATGGGAAATGAACGGAACACTGAGAAGGTGCATGAAAAGTGAGCTGTGAGCGATGCGTGCATTCCACCGGCTAATCAGTGCCGAACATCTAATATTGGCTGCTGTAATGGGCAACACTGAACAACAACATAAGCAAACTGCTATTGATTGATTCGAGAAAGAATGCGAAAAGTTGTGAATTTGTGATGTGAATATAAGCAGAAAGAATTAAAATTAAAAACGCGTCAAATTAAAAACTCAGTCGGCGCATTCCTTTAATTGTACGAAATAATGACAGGAAATATACGGAGGGAAGGAAGGGGTCTTCCCTCAATTCCTTTTACAGAGCTGATTATATCATAGCGAAACATTGCCTCATTTATCAGTGGCTCATAAAAACGATCTCGTGTTCGACGGAAGCAATAAGGAGAAGGCACTCAAAAGCATTTTTGATCCACGAATAAATCGCTAAACTCAAAATTAGCGACGCTTTAGATAAACGATTATTTCGGACCACGTGTAAAACATTCCGAACCAACAAATGAGGGAAAATTCTAATTTCAGAGTTAAATATCATCTAAATTTCAGGTGGACATATGCTAACCTGACATGTTAACTGCATACTTAAATTTATATGCTCTTATAAAAGAAGATTCTTGCTGAGTGGTGGGGTTCATGCAGCAATGTAGTATACTTACCTAGATGAGCAATCTCTGCAGCGGCGAGTTCTTCACTCGACTTGAAAGCATCTACTCGTCTTGCGAGCTCCTTTGAGACGGCCTGCATCGAGATACGCTTCTCGGCGATCTTATCCACAACCTTGTTGCGTATACTAATCGATGTACGGCCAATACCCGAATCCGTACTCTCCACCATATCCGTCAATGACTTCGCCTATGGTGCGATGAAATTAAAACAGGGCGATGGATAAGAGACGGCGCACTATTGCATTCATAAGCTCTGCATCGAATGCCCTAATTGTAGTAGGCTGCATAACGCAACGAAACAGCTAATGGAAATTGAATCGCTGACTTATATGCCTCGAGGCTAAATCCCATTGAACTAAGCGAAACGATTTTGGCGCATTGCCATATCAGCATCCCTTTGAAGCCTTAAGAAATAACGACGATGAAGCATATATCAAAAAAAATGCTATTGACTGGATCGGACGGAAGACGGCTAAAAATTGTGGATGAGTGAGCTGGATATTCTGGACATTGTTGACAACATGATACCACCATGACCTCAATACCACAAAGCCACAACTCTATGCAAAAAAAAGAGGGAAGAGAGTCTTGAACTGATATCTGAGGCAGACTGCTATAATATCTCTTTTTAACAAAGGTCTTCCCACTCTGGCTGTCACCCATATGCCACAAAGTGAATTTATTATAGTGGAGATTCTATGTCATCCAAAGGACCACATATGACAAAATAACGTAGAATGCATGAAAACTGAACTTTATACCTCAGAGATTTTATGATTCAATTAGTTAGAAACGTTTAACTCCCTAAGCGTTTATAAGCACAAACTAAAAATTCATCGCATAGAACAACCCTCCTCCCTTATGCATCAAATTCTTGTCATCACAATTAAGAGAGCAGAAGAGTTAACAGCGATGAGGGAAAAGAAAAAGACGACATTGCAATAGTGCAACTTTTACATAAAGCAACCACCAAGGAGAAAAAACCACTATGAGATGATCGATAATAGATCACCTCGATGGAGTGACTGCCCTCAAACTTTATAAACCATTTGCTCAAGTTGCGATCAAATTCCACTTGAGCTATTTGTTATGCTCATTGATAATAGTTGCAAACACTCGCACGCACCAAATTGAAAACACCACGAATATAAACCAAATGATCTGCATTAAACTTCCAATTCCACAACTTCCATTGTTAAAAATCCAGCTCGTTCACTATAAACAGTTGAGAGCAGAATGATGCTAGGCCATGAACGATGCCTTTCTTACATTCTTCTCATAGTTATGGCAGAGAAGGAAAGGGGCAAATAATAATACATCGGAGAGAGAAGTCATAAAGACACACTTAGCGATCGATGCTGCAAACATCCATCAAGCAAAATTTGCTTGTAAATGCACTGAACAGATTGTACCAATGCGGAATGTATGCACTGCACCTTTGCTAATGACCACAGTAATTCATAAAGTTACACCGCTACAATACGCGACCTCAGATTCTTGGAAGGGAGAGGAAGGGTGAAGCGAATGGAAAGAGGGAAACAAAGAAGGGGAGAGGGGGATGGCAGATGTCATCTTTACGCTATGCAAATAACGCACTGATATAGTTAGCTATAGTTAATACTTAACTGCAATCATTCTTTGCCCGATTAATAGTGCTCTGCTCCATCAACGTTTCAAATAATTGAACACAGTGAAAGCGAATGAGTGATGGTTCATAACAAAGCGAATGCCACCGACAGAGATTAGTGATAATCAGCGCAGCAGTGAAGTAAGTAAAGAGATATGGAACTCATCAACGTGAATTTCTCATTCGAGACAACGCATAAAGGCTTAAAGATATTTAAAATAAAGTGTTTTTTTGGGCGACTTTCAATTTAAAAGTGCATTGTGGGCGGAGTTACGTCTGCCTTACCTCCCTATTGCTTTTTTGGTAAGGCAGATCCTCGGCTTTAACCAATTCAGAGTCCACAATAGCTGATGCAAATTTACTCACTGCAGTAAGCGGAGATATAGGAGCTGAACACGATGCCACTGAATCGTCTTCGACTAAAGGTACGACCACGTTGTCGTAATGTCCTGTAGCGCCATTCATCGCCGCCGACACCAATGAAGGTGGCTTCAGAAAGCGAGGTGGCTTCCAGTGACAGTCGCCTGTCTCCGGATTGAAGAAATACGACCTGAAACAGAAGTAATCTTCATCCCTTCCAGCAGTATATCCATCCTAAACGAATTACTCCAGTTTCCTTACACTAAACAAAAATTATGTATCTTCTCACTCAGTTTTTTGTATCCCATTTGAAATTACCGTCAGTTAACAAACTAAACCTCGAATAACACAAGTTCAAAATTTTACACATTAAGAAAATTCTGCAGCACCTTCCAGTTTCAGTGCGAAATTCGAGCCAGCCGTTGCCCAGATCACGAATAGGCCTCTCTGTAACGTCGGGTGTTGGTGGCTGCTCTATTCTCCGGCTTTCCTCCTTCATCTCCTGCACATTCGCATAAACATGTTCATCTTCAAAGAAGCCTTCCGCATTGTCAAGCGATCTCTCGCATGCTTGTTCGCATTCTTGTCGACTCATATCCACAACCTGTATCCACATTTATATTGAAAAGAAGGCTTAGTTGTTAGTCATAGCAACAGAAAGCTTCATGAGAACGGTCACTATGCCATTAAAAAGGAAGAAATGCACAGCATAAAGGCCGAAGATTATAGAAGTAGGACAGCAAATGGACGAAAACGAAATATCATAGGAATGGGAACAAAATTACAGGAGTATTGCCTAAAGATGTTTCGATGCCGATTGGTGATGCTCGCTGTGCTAGCTACAATCGAACACATCAATCTTCTCATCTTTCAACACCTTATTTGAATGCATATTGGTCTAAATTCATTCATCACACGAGTTCTTCAAAAACAACGAATATGCCCCAACTATTGGACAACATTCACATGGCTGCTGAATAAATTTGCATATACAACTTTTATGATAGCCATCAGTCGGCATAATTATTAGCAGAGCTTAAGATGCCATCCCAATACGCTGAATTCATTTTACGAAATTGGAACATTTATTGCACATAAATGAACTGGCATATTTTAGCAAGTGATTAAAGTACAGCGATGACAATTCGAATGGAATATATTGAAGAATGTCGGCAAAAATCAAAAAACGCTAACAACCAAGCCCAAAATGAGTCATATAAGTGCTCGAAGTGGACACATAGACTAACTTGTGAATTACTAATATCGGCCAAATGTGTAACAATGAACAACGCATCAAACACCCATAAGCCTAAGTGAGGTGAATCACTGCACAACGCCACTTCAAACACAAAACGAGTGTGAATATGAAGTGTGTGCTGACGTTTCTATATGCATCAACTTTTTTGTTCATATGTTTTGATGTTTTAGTGCAGTCTTTCAAAAAGCTTACAAACGGTTTCTTCAGCTAAGGTGAAACGAAGATACACATCCAAGAAGATAGAAGATACGAATGAGAGAGGCAACTTGGCAAATTCATATTGAAATTGTTTTTGCTGTGCGTTTCAGAAAGAGTGTTGAGATACCGTTCGAGTAAATCGATGTTATTGAATTTGCGACTATATAACAGCAGTGACGCGATATGCATCCATCGCTAAATGCACGCATTATCGCAAAAACTATGCATGAAGCAATAAACTTGAAAGAAACTGTCACTAACGAATGCGCAATCGAATCAACTAGTTTCTATGAGTAAACAGAACTTTCAGTCGAATTAAAATATGCAGTCAAATTTACCTGCCCGTCAATATCTTGTGTTGGAAACTTAGGCAGCGATGTGGGAACAAAGCAGCGATCGTCGGAAGGATGTGCCATCGCAGTGGGGACACTCATCGAATACAGTTGGGTCGTCTCGGATAAGGGTTCCACAACAGAAGGATCCAGAGAAAGGTAGTGAAAGGTCCGGATTAAGAGAGATGACGATTGACTATTGCTTCATGTGCTTCACTGCCCTCAGTTATCATTTCCTGTAAACAACAGCGCTTTTTTAAATTCATGAGTCCAATACCCGAGATTGTAAGAGTACGTGAATGCTCAAATGCCATACAGTCGGAATCACAGCTCTACGTTAAAATCGGATCAACGATTCGGAGTTCGTAGATTACTAACTTAACAACAGGATGAAGACCATTAAACAGGATGAAGACCATGTCACTATCCATTCATTACCTCATCTAATTTCATTCAAAAACACTCATAAATATAAAGTTGGGAGGGGGGGGGGGGGGGGGGGGGGGGG